>CM035422.1:53784893-53832393 GCA_020310875.1 Ceratopteris richardii
ACTCACTTTTCTATGTCTTGCAAGCTTCTCCAAGTTCTCATAGTGGTATCAGAGCTAGATCAAGAAGTGTGATGACTTTCCCTCAATGATTGAGAAGCTTGATAAAAAGAACTATTCTATTTTTCAAATCAAAATAAAGGGTTTTTTGCAAGATAGAAATCTCCATGGAATTGTAGCAGGTGATCAATCCATGGCTACTGCAAGATCCAAATGAGGACCTACACAAGAGGAGACAGAGAAACTCACACTTTGGTGTGCAAGGGATGCTCAAGAAAGGTCATACATACTAGAATCTATCTTTGATTTTTTATATCACATACAAGGGGTTGCAAAACATCTCAAAACACTTGGGATGGCCTAGAGACTTTCTTTTCTGTTATTATCAAAGCAAGAAAGAATCATCTTTGGAATGAGTTCAGCCAAATAAAGAAGAGACCTAAAAACATTATCATAGATTTTATTACCAAGGTCAAGGTTGCATATCAATTAGCATCCATTGGAGAGCTGATTGAAGAAGAGGCCATCATGAGGAAGATTCTAAATGGAGTTAGAAGTGATAAGCAATGGCAATCCTTCACCACAGCTTATGATCTCATCATGGATGTACAAACCCAACATATTCCTCGGAAAACTCTTCAACCAAGAGGCTAACAATAATATGAAGGAAGGTAACTCTTATCGAGGTAATACTACAAGTGCTCTTTATAAAGATAAGAGAGGCAAGAAGCACAAAGGCAAGAAGAAGGACGATGATGAAGAAGAGACTTCCCAAGCCAACTATGCAAGAAATAGAAATTTGAAAGGGAAGACAGAAGGATCAAAGCATGGAAAATCAAAAGTTCGAAATGTTCAATATTGTGCCATCTGTGAGAGGACCAATCACACCACTCAAAACTATTGATTCAAAGGAAGGACTCAATAAGAAGATGGAAGAGGTGGATTTGGCAACAGTAGATGGAGAGGGGGACACATTTTCAACAACAACAATAGGAGTCATAATATAATGGACTTTAACAATTATGTAGAAGATCAACCACATGAAGGCTCATTGCTTCTAATGAATCTGAGCCATAAAGAAGATAAGGAAGATGATCATTTGTTCTAAAGAGATTGAGGATGTTCAAACCATGTTGCAAGCAACATTGCACTTCTATTGACTTGGAAAGTCCAAAGCCTAGACATGAAGTACAAAGAGGGGATGAAATTAAGCACATGGTGGAGAAGATTGGTAATGCCAAAGCTTCCAATGGTAGAAAAACATTCTGAGCAAGGTTCTCTATGTACCCACTATCACTAAAAACCTAATAAGTGTAGGCCAAATAGTTGAAAAAGGCTTGCAAGTTAGGTTCACCCAACATGGATTTTTGTGGAAGATCCATGTCAAGGCTTCAAGAAGATAGCCAGAGATGAGAACAATGGTAGGCTTTTTACGTTTGAAGTAGGAGAAACTAGGAACATAGCTCTATTCAACTTTGGGTCTCAAACCCTAAGTGAGCTTGGAGTGTGGCATAAGCGGCCTTCTCATGTGAATGAAAGAACCTTGAAGGATATATATATAGGGATCAAAGTGTTATAGTTCTGCCAAACATATCAAAGCAACATGTGATCAACATATGTGATCCATGTCAAATTTGGAAGGCACAAAGAACCATTTAACCACAAAGGCTACATCCACAACAACATTTTGGACTTATTACACATTGATATGTGGGGAACAAGGCAAGAACCATCATTGGCATGATCAAGGTATTATGTTTTCGTTAATGATGATCATAGTAGATGGACCATTCTTTTCTTTATCATGAATAAGGATGAAGTTTTTTAGTGCTTCAAAAAGTACCTAGCACATGTTGAGAATCATACAGGTAGATCATTGAAGAAACTCAAGAGTTTGATGAATTTCTTGTAGCACAAAGGCATCAAAAGAAAAGTGACTACCATGTATTCTCCTCAAATGAATGTAATTGGAAAGAGAAGAAACAGGACTCTAGTTGGATCAGCTAGAACAATTCTTAAAGAAAAGAATTTGGCCCACTATTTATGGGCAAAGGCAATCTCAATAGTTGTATTTCTTGTGAATAGACTTCCATCCAAATCTAAAGACCAGTACATAAGGAAAAACCTAATGTCCGTGAATGAGTGAGCTGGCAAGAAACAAATGTGCCATCACTCTCGGTAGATAAATCTAATAAAGCTCAATGAAGTATCCCTGACATATATCGGCGTGACCACTATACATGTCAGAGAAACGAAAAACTGGTACATGTCATCCTGGATCATCACATGTTGAGCTTGATATCTCAACACTATGGTGGGTTGAGGAGATTGGTAGTATATAAAGAGGCCTTCCACGATCGAATGGGTGGAAAATGGAGGGATAGATATTCAAAGAGGGAGGCATACATAAGCAGAGGGCATAGAACATCAGAGCACAACACCATACATCGCTAAGTCATAGAGCGGTATACCATGTACTTGAGATTCATTGTGTATAAGGCATCGAGAGATACATGTAAAACAAAATTGTGCATATGCATATGTTGAAAATCAAGTCTCAATCATGCAAAAAGGCTCAACCACGAGTTCTGCAAGTGGACCAATCAAAAAGGAGGACCCAAAGTCGTGGAATAAAGTTAGAAGGTCCATCAAACTCAATCAAATTCAAATCTCATCAAATCAACCACCAAAAAGTGCACCTAAACTGATTGGTGGGTGGTTAGCTAGATTGTAGGAAAAGTAAAAGTCTATATAAGCATCATCCCACATTTTTTTCTTGAGTTGTATGCATTCCATGAGTTTCCTAGTTAGTTTAGTGAATTCATAAACTCCAGCAAGCAGCCCCCTTGCTTGCTTACCTCATTTTCTCATGAGTTTGCTCCTCTCTATCTAGAGGTGTAGTTAGGCTTTTCCAAATCTGATTGTACCAGATTGCGTTTCAAGTTATTTGGCTGAGTGATTTGTGAGAAATTGCCAACTTTGTGATGGTATATCTTTGCACATAGGCAGAGAGTGTTGCAAACAGGTAGTCTGTTTTGCAGAGGGTGGTTATCCCAACTGGAATATCCATTTGGGATGATTTAAAGCTTTTTGAGTAGTTCTTATAGTCTACTACAAGTCTAAAAAATTTCATTTTAAGTATCTGTACTGGTGCAGAGAAAGGTTCAGAACAGTGAGCATATATCACTGCTTGTGGACCTAGTGGAGGGCAGCCATCTTCCATTTTTGTATTGGGGTGTTAGAATCATCCCCATTCACTGGTATCAAAGCCATTTTGGGGGCTTGGAGATATCAGTGGCATCATATTGAAGACTTTAAGGGATCAAGACAACTCGTGGAAGCACAAGGAGGACTCATCAAAGAAAGATGACATCAAAAGGGGGCGATGTCGTTCGAGATCTCAACTAGTCGAAGGTTAGCAAGGGAGAAGCTATCAAAAGGTAATATACATACCTTCTAAAGCATAGAAACACTTGAGAAGAAGCTAGAGGAGCATCTTAGAGCTCAATATGGCTGAGTATAATGCACAAATAGTGAAGTTAGAGAAAGGCAATTATCAACCATGGAAATTTAGAGTTAGCAACTACCTTATGGGCAAAGGATTGTGGGGATTAGTGAGCAGAACGGAGCCAATGCCTCATGTACATGATCCACCACTTCAAGAGCAGGTCAAGGAACTTAATGAATGGATAGAAAGGGATAGGAGAATCATATTCATTCTATCCCAATACATAAGCCATAGCATGATAGGGCATATACAAGACCTGGACACATCCAAGAAGGTTTGGGAGACCTTAGAGAGGTTGTACTCTTCATCAACCAAGGCAAGGAAGATTCAGCTCAATGAAGGTTGAGCTTGCAGATGCTTTAGGCTCAATTGGGAGCCCAATTGAAGATGATGATCTTTTTGCACACACTCGCAATGGATTGAGAGAGGATGAAAGGTGGAAAGCATTCACCACATCAGTTTATGTGAGGGATTCCCTACCAGAATTTGATCAATTAGTCACATTGATGGTGACCGAGGAGATGAACAAAGGAGGTTCACAATCAAAGGGCAGACAAGCCCAAGTTTTCTATGTAGGTAGAGGCAAAGGCGAAAGAGGTGGACAAAACTCCCAAGGTAGAGGGAGAGGAAGATCAAGCTCAAGCTCAAGCAACCAAGAAGGCTCCAACCAAAGCTATGGATCAAGAGGAAGAGGAAGGAGTAGAGGAAGATCACATGGAAGAGAAGCATCCAATGGAGAATGCTACAATTGTGGAAAACCGGGCCATTATGCAAGAGATTGTTGGTCCAAAGGAGGAGGCAATCAAGGATACAAAAGAAACCAAGGTAATTATGCTAGTACTTCAACAAACTCAAAAAATGAGAACTTGCTTATGATGTATGGTTCAAGTGAAAGAGTCAATTCAGAATTTACATGGTACATTGATAGTGGTTGTAGCAACCATATGAGTTGCAATAAAGATGTTTTCTTTAATTTACATTCACCCATCACTCAAGGACATGTAGAGATAGGGGATGAAACTGAGCACAAGATTACACATGTGGGAGATGTTGCATTGAATAGATCTCAAAGCTCAAGGGTGTTGAAGGATGTGTTGCATGTCCCAACCATCACAAAGAACTGGTTTCGGTAGGTCAAATGGTTGAAAGAGGTTATGAGGTGAGGTTCAATGAGCAAGGATGTTTTGTTGAAGATCCCATGCAGGACCACAAGCTCATAGAAAAAGGAAAAAAGCAAGGAAGACTCTTCACCATGGAGGTAAAGCCATCAACCCCTCACACTGTCTACTTGTCAATTGGAAATAAATAGATTGCAGAAATCGACTTATGGAAAAAAAGAATTGGGCACATAAACTTACAAAGGATGAAGGACATGCAAAGGAAGGGCTTGATGAGTGGTCTAACTGATCTTACATCTCAGAATATGCAACATTTGTGCCATGCTTGTCAATTAGGAAAACAAAGCAGATTTCCATTCAAGAAGGGAGCACATGTGAGCAATGAAGTGTTGAATCTCATACACACAGATGTATGGGGACCTACAAGGTTTGTTTGGATGTATTGCATGAAGTCAAAGTCAGAGGTGTTTTACCACTTTAAGAGGTTCAAAAACCTAGTGGAGAAGGAAACAGGGAAGTATATAAAGACTCTCAGATCGGATGGAGGGGGAGAATATTTTTCAAATGAATTTTTAGATTTTCTACATGACCATGGCATCAAAAGGCAATTCACTTGCAGGTATAAACCTCAACAAAATGGGGTGCCAGAAAGGAAGAATAGATATATAGCAGAAGTGGCTAGATCTTTGTTAATTGAAATGAATGTTCCTAACTCTTATTGGGCTGATGCAACAAATACATCCATATACATTATGAATAGGTATCCAAACTCAGGAGTACATGGAGCTACACGTTTTGAAGCTTGGTGTGGTAAGAAACCCAACCTTTCACATCTCAAAGTATTTGGTTGTGTGTGTTTTTTTCACATACCTCAAGAGTTAAGACACAAGTTAGACCCGAAGGCAGATAGGTATATATTTCTTGGATATTCTTCATAGCAAAAGGGTTTTAGATGCTATAACCCTTGCACCAAAGAGCTTAAGGTATCTAGGGATGTAATATTTGATGAGCTGCTCCCTTGGTATGGTAGCAAAGATGTGTTACATGTTGACGATGCATATGAAGCCGAGAGTAAGTTCAAAGAGCAACAACAAAGCATGGAGATAAGTGGTCCAACCACTTCAAGCACACCATCACAGGAGAGTACTACATCAACTTGGCATGGAAGGACAAGGAATGAATCTCATTCAAATGAAGGAAGTAGCAATGGAAGGGAAAAGGCAAATGACGAAGACCATCGATGGGTAGACATGGAATCTACAAGTGATGAAGATATGGATAAATTAGAAACTCCAGCATTTAAAGCATCTAAACCAAGGAGGATGAGATTCCTACCACCTAATGGTGAGGTAAGGTCATCCGATAGGGTTAAATACCATGTTCAAAGGTTAACTTATGATTCATTCATTGCAAGACACTATGCCTTCATGAGTCAAGTTATAGCTCGTGAAGAACCTAAGTTTTTTGAAGAAGCAAATAAGCATAGGGAATGGATTGAAGCCATGGAGGAGGAAGTCAAAGCACTTGAAGAAAATGATACTTGGTCATTGGTGCCAAGAACAAAGGACATGAAAGTCATTGGCAACAAATGGGTGTACAAGGTAAAGAGGCATGCAGATGGGAGCATCTCTAGGTATAAAGCAAAGCTGGTTGCCAAAGCTTTTGCTCAAACCTATGGCATAGGCATTGAAGAAACATTCAGTCCAGTAGTTAATATGTCCACCATCATATTTATTGAAATTTGAGCCTCAAAAGGTTGGAAGATGTACCGGTTGGATGTGAAGAATGCTTTCCTAAATGGAGAGCTTGAAGTGGTAGTCTTCATGGACTAGCCCCAAGGCTTTGAAAATGAGAGGTTTCCACATCATGTATGCAAGATAAAGAAGGCTCTTTATGGACTCAAGCAAACCCCAAGAGCTTGGAACCAAAGACTTGTGGACTACTTAGTAAAATGTGGATACAATCAGAGTCATGCAGACCCATCACTCTTTGTGAAGAAGGAAGGTAGAAAAATTGTTTTCATTTGTATATATGTTGATGATTTGATCATTACAGGGGATGATGAAGCCAATATCAAGGACATAAAGAGGAATCTTGGATGGGAATTTAAAATATCAGAGTTAGGGATTTTAAGGTACTTCCTTGGGATTGAAGTACTATATAAAGAGGAAGGTATATACTTGATGCAAAGGAAATACATTCTTGATCATTTGAAGAAGTTTGGCTTGTGTGATTGCAAGCCCATTTCAAATCCATTAGAAGTAAATGTTAATCGAAGTTCTCATGAAGGTGAAGAAGTGAAGGATGTGACCATGTATAGCTCAATAATTGGTTCTCTCTTGTATACTACTATGACAAGACCTGATATTGCACATGTACTTGGAGTGTTATCTCAATTTTTGCAAGCACCAACAATACCTCATCTTGTTGTCGCCAAAAGGGTACTTAGGTACCTCGAAGGGTCATTGAATGAAGGTCTATATTATCCATTTGATGATGGATTAGATGTATAAGCTTATTGTGATGCTGATTGGGCAAGTTCCAAAGATGACAGGAGGAGCACTAGTGGATATGTTATCATGCTACAGAAGAAGACCATCTCATGGATGTCAGAGAAACAACCAACTATGGCTCTTTCATCGACTGAAGCTGAGTATAGAGGCTTAGCACAAGTCTCATGTGAGATTATGTGGCTCAAGAAGTTGCTTGTTGATCTTGATTTGCAGGTTAAGCAAGTACCTATCTTTTGTGACAACATAAGTAGCATATGCTTGGCTCAAAATCCGGTGCTCCTTGCAAGGTCGAAGCATATAGAAGTGTATTACCACTTTATGCAAGAGAAGATCATGTCAAAGGATGTCAAGGTAGAGCATGTCTATACAAAGGACCAATATGCAAGTATTTTTACCAAAGCATTGGATGGAGTAAAGCTACAACACTTCAAGGCATGCATTGGAATGAAGGACCTAGGCATTGAGACTTGAGGGGGAGTGTTGAAAATCAAGTCTCAATCATGCAAAAAGGCTCAACCATGAGTTTTACAAGTGGAAAAATAAAAACCGAGGACCCAAAGTTGTGCAATAAAGTAAGAAGGTCTACCAAACTCAATCAAATTCAAATCTCATCAAATCAGCCACCAAAAGTGCACCTAAACTGATTGGTGGGTGGTTAACTAGATTGTGGGACAAGTAAAATTCTATATAAGCATCATCCCACTTTTTTTTCTTGAGTTGTATGCATTCCACGAGTTTCCCACTTATTTTAGTGAAGTCATAAACTCGAGCAAGCAGCCCCCTTGCTTGCTTACCTCATTTTCTCATGAGTTTGCTCCTCTCTATCTAGAGGTGTAGTTAGGCTTTTCCAAATCTGATTGTATCAAATTGCAGAGCATTTTTTATCTCTCATTGTAATCATTTTCATTGATTTAAAGCTTCATTTGGTCTCTCATATTGTGCTTGGAAGTGTTCCAAAGTTTCAAGTTATTTGGCTAAGTGAGTTGTGAGAAATTGCCAACTTTGTGAAGGTATATCTTTGCACATAGGCAGAGAGTGTTGGAAACAGGTATGATGTTTTGCATAGGGTGATTATCCCAATTGGAATATCCATTTGGGATGATTTAAAGCTTGTTGGGTAGCTCTCATAGACTACTACAAGTCTACAAATTTTCATTTTAAGTCTCTATACTGATGCAGAGAAAAGTTTAGAACATTGAGCATATATCACTGCTTGTGGACGTAGTGGAGGGCAGCCATCTTCCATTTTTGTATTCGGGTGTTAGAATCATCCCCCATCAGCATAGAGTTATCCAAGAGTAGTTCGAGAATGGTAGTTGTTAATAGTCACGGAACATTGTGAAATACAGGTGAGGAAGATGCACTGGAAGTTCATAACCACAACCCATGCACAAATGCTAGTGTGGTAGATGTAGGCTTATATAGAACATAGATTACATAGTAGCATTGTGGAGAACATGAAGAACGGAAGCAATAGAATAGTAGATGATTTTGGGGAGATCTTAGAGAGACCATCGATTGTATGGAAGTGGAAAACAACACACTTTGCTAGTGATTAATGAGTACTCACTAGGAGGGAAGAAATCTTGCAGGAAGGAATTTCAACAAGTGGAGAATGCTCAAAAGAAAATACAACTAGACATGGGGGCATCAATGTTGGAAGAAGAAGGAAGCTATCAGATATAGACTCACATTCTTGGAAACAACCATGGTTAAGGATCTGATTAGTGAGCATGCCAGATACTAGTGTGTCACAAGGGAGCCACAAGAGGTAAAGGATAGGTGGGGTGAAGATCCTAAGGAAGGCTAATGGTAGGGGTGGTCGTTTGAGCAAGCAAGTGTTGGGGCAATCTGTTAGCTTCCTTATCTACCTTATCAAGAACTTATAGTGATTCCTCCTCCTTGTGTCTCTTGGTGTGAAATTCAGGCTGTTGAAGAGCCTTTAGGGTGGAGAACACACACACACACACATATACATATATATATATATATATATATATATATATATATATATATATATATATATATATATATATATATATATATATATATATATATATATACACACACCTTTGATATCACATCCACGTTACACATAAGCACCTATACTATGCTATTATGTTTTGTGTCAAGAACGCTTTCTCCATATTTGTAAGCATTTCTTGTTGGTTTGGCTGAGTTCTATAACACAACTAATAATCATACAATATCTTGCATTCTCTTCACTTCCTATTTATACTTCTCGGGTCAATTTTCTATTAGAAAAGTTATGTGTGAGAGTGTCAATGGTGAAAGATGTATTTATGATGTGATGAGTCTGTTATGATCTATCTTGTCTCAGAGTGAACACATTAATTCCTTGGACAAATATGGAAGAACCATTGAAATACTATCAATTCTCTACAATTGCACACGGAGTTGTACAAGTATGTGTATATCTTTGTGTGTGTATATGTATGCATATGTGTATATATATGCGTATGGGTATGTATATGTGTATCTATGTGTGATGGTATATGTGTATGTGTATGCATATGTGTATGGGTATGTATATGTGTATCTATGTGTGATTGTGTATGTGTATGTGTATGCATATCTGTATGTGTATGTGTATGTGTACCTATATGTGTGTGTATGTGTATGCATATGTGCATGTGTTTGTGTATGTGTATGAGTATGTGTATGTGTATGTGTATGTGTATGTGTATGTGTATGTGTATGTGTATGTGTATGTGTATGTGTATGTGTATGTGTATGTGTATGTGTATGTGTATGTGTATGTGTATGTGTATGTGTATGTGTATGTGTATGTGTATGTGTATGTGTATGTCTATGTGTATGTGTATGTGTATGTGTATGTGTATGTGTATGTGTATGTGTATGTGTATGTGTATGTGTATGTGTATGTGTATGTGTATGTGTATGTGTATGTGTATGTGTATGTGTATGTGTATGTGTATGTGTATGTGTATGTGTATGTGTATGTGTATGTGTATGTGTATGTGTATGTGTATGTGTATGTGTATGTGTATGTGTATGTGTATGTGTATGTGTATGTGTATGTGTATGTGTATGTGTATGTGTATGTGTATGTGTATGTGTATGTGTATGTGTATGTGTATGTGTATGTGTATGTGTATGTGTATGTGTATGTGTATGTGTATGTGTATGTGTATGTGTATGTGTATGTGTATGTGTATGTGTATGTGTATGTGTATGTGTATGTGTATGTGTATGTGTATGTGTATGTGTATGTGTATGTGTATGTGTATGTGTATGTGTATGTGTATGTGTATGTGTATGTGTATGTGTATGTGTATGTGTATGTGTATGTGTATGTGTATGTGTATGTGTATGTGTATGTGTATGTGTATGTGTATGTGTATGTGTATGTGTATGTGTATGTGTATGTGTATGTGTATGTGTATGTGTATGTGTATGTGTATGTGTATGTGTATGTGTATGTGTATGTGTATGTGTATGTGTATGTGTATGTGTATGTGTATGTGTATGTGTATGTGTATGTGTATGTGTATGTGTATGTGTATGTGTATGTGTATGTGTATGTGTATGTGTATGTGTATGTGTATGTGTATGTGTATGTGTATGTGTATGTGTATGTGTATGTGTATGTGTATGTGTATGTGTATGTGTATGTGTATGTGTATGTGTATGTGTATGTGTATGTGTATGTGTATGTGTATGAGTATGTGTATGTGTATGTGTATGTGTATGTGTATGTGTATGTGTATGTGTATGTGTATGTGTATGTGTATGTGTATGTGTATGTGTATGTGTATGTGTATGTGTATGTGTATGTGTATGTGTATGTGTATGTGTATGTGTATGTGTATGTGTATGTGTATGTGTATGTGTATGTGTATGTGTATGTGTATGTGTATGTGCATGTGTATGTGTATGTGTATGAGTATGTGTATGTGTATGTGTATGTGTATGTGTATGTGTATGTGTATGTGTATGTGTATGTGTATGTGTATGTGTATGTGTATGTGTATGTGTATGTGTATGTGTATGTGTATGTGTATGTGTATGTGTATGTGTATGTGTATGTGTATGTGTATGTGTATGTGTATGTGTATGTGTATGTGTATGTGTATGTGAATGTGTGTGTGTATGTGTATGTATACATGTACATGTATGTGTATGTGTATGTGTATGTGTATGTGAATGTGTATGTGTATGTGTATGTATACATGTACATGTATGTGTATGTGTATGTGTATGTGTATGGTGTATGTGTATGTGTATGTGTATGTGTATGTGTATGTGTATGTGTATGTGTATGTGTATGTGTATGTGTATGTGTATGTGTATGTGTATGTGTATGTGTATGTGTATGTGTATGTGTATGTGTATGTGTATGTGTATGTGTATGTGTATGTGTATGTGTATGTGTATGTGTATGTGTATGTGTATGTGTATGTGTATGTGTATGTGTATGTGTATGTGTATGTGTATGTGTATGTGTATGTGTATGTGTATGTGTATGTGTATGTGTATGTGTATGTGTATGTCTATGTGTATGTGTATGAGTATGTGTATGTGTATGTGTATGTGTATGTGTATGTGTATGTGTATGTGTATGTGTATGTGTATGTGTATGTGTATGTGTATGTGTATGTGTATGTGTATGTGTATGTGTATGTGTATGTGTATGTGTATGTGTATGTGTATGTGTATGTGTATGTGTATGTGTATGTGTATTTGTATGTGTATGTGTATGTGTATGTGTATGTGTATGTGTATGTGTATGTGTATGTGTATGTGTATGTGTATGTGTATGTGTATGTGTATGTGTATGTGTATATGTATGTGTATGTGTATGTGTATGTGTATGTGTATGTGTATGTGTATGTGTATGTGTATGTGTATGTGTATGTGTATGTGTATGTGTATGGTATGTGTATGTGTATGTGTATGTGTATGTGTATGTGTATGTGTATGTGTATGTGTATGTGTATGTGTATGTGTATGTGTATGTGTATGTGTATGTGTATGTGTATGTGTATGTGTATGTGTATGTGTATGTGTATGTGTATGTGTATGTGTATGTGTATGTGTATGTGTATGTGTATGTGTATGTGTATGTGTATGTGTATGTGTATGTGTATGTGTATGTGTATGTGTATGTGTATGTGTATGTGTATGTGTATGTGTATGTGTATGTGTATGTGTATGTGTATGTGTATGTGTATGTGTATGTGTATGTGTATGTGTATGTGTATGTGTATGCGTATGCATATGTGTATGTGTATGTGTATGTGTATGTGTATGTGTATGTGTATGTGTATGTGTATGTGTATGTGTATGTGTATGGGTATGCGTATGCATATGTGTATGTGTATGCGTATGTGTATGTGTATGTGTATGTGTATGTGTATGTGTATGTGTATGTGTATGCGTATGCATATGTGTATGTGTATGTGTATGTGTATGTGTATGTGTATGTGTATGTGTATGTGTATGTGTATGTGTATGTGTATGTGTATGTGTATGTGTATGTGTATGTGTATGTGTATGTGTATGTGTATGTGTATGTGTATGTGTATGTGTATGTGTATGTGTATGTGTATGTGTATGTGTATGTGTATGTGTATGTGTATGTGTATGTGTATGTGTATGTGTATGTGTATGTGTATGTGTATGTGTATGTGTATGTGTATGTGTATGTGTATGTGTATGTGTATGTGTATGTGTATGTGTATGTGTATGTGTATGTGTATGTGTATGTGTATGTGTATGTGTATGTGTATGTGTATGTGTATGTGTATGTGTATGTGTATGTGTATGTGTATGTGTATGTGTATGTGTATGTGTATGTGTATGTGTATGTGTATGTGTATGTGTATATGTTGAGCCATGTGAACCTCCTCTGAAATTCAGCCATGATAGAAAGCATTTTTCACATCCAATTTGTACATATTCCAATTCCTTGCGGCAGCCACACTTCCCAATACTCTGATGGTTGGCATTTTAGCCATAGGTGAGAATGTTTCCTCATAATCAACTCCTTGGGTTTGTGCAATAACCTTAGCCACAAGTCTAGCTTTATACCTGTTTATGGATCAATCTGAGTTTCTCTTGATTTTATAAATCCATCTAGAATCAATTACCTTCATTGATGCCTTCTTTGGTACTAGCTCCCAAGTATCAGTCTCTTGGAGTGCTTGTATTTCTTCATGCATAGCTTCCTTCCATTCTGCCTTGGTCTTTGCTTATTCATATTAAGTAGGTTATTCAAGTGGAAAATCCTTAGAAAGATAAATGGAATGCTTAGTAACTAGTGAAGTATCATACCCGTATCTGATTGGCTTCTTGCTCTCCCTTTGTGATCTCCTTAGAGCTTGGTTGGATGATTCAAGTAAGTCTTCCAACCTCTTCATCTTGGCTTTGCCTTTTGATTTCCATGGTTTGAACTCCTCCAAGTTGATGGTGTCCTCATCATCTGATTTGATGTCTTCAATGTGGCTTTGCTCCTCCTTGGTGAGGCTTGGAAATTCCTCTTCCAAGTCATATGGTAACTTAACCTTCCTGCATTCACTTTCAAACCAAGAATCATTCTCATCAAACACATCTCTACTAAGCATAAATCCTTTGTTGGATGTATTATAAAGACTGTATCCTTTCTTATTTAAATCATACCTGTTAGCGGCCGCTGGATTGGAAATGTATAACTGAATCTTGTTTGCACGAGCGAAAAGTTGTTACAGACAGTTTGTAAAAGTTATATAAATCAAAGAAAGACACGCCAGTGACGTTTTTACATGGTGGATCACCAGACTATCTGTCTGGGTGACTGAGGGGGGCGTTACTGTAGTGTCTGTTTGCATAATTTCAAGTATTCTGAGTTTTATGTTCGTCTTTTGTCTTGTCTGCCGTCGACATCTGTTCTGTTTGTTAACTTCATAGACGTTCGAGAGATCACCAGACTATCTGTCTGGGTGATTTTTCTGTAGCGTTACTGTGTGTCGAGTGATTAATTCAGAGTATCTTGTCGACTTTCTGAGTATTCTATGTGTATCTGTGTTTCGCCTTGTCTATTGTCTGTGGGTATCCATTGTGGTTGTGAGTCTTAGTTAGTTCGCGTATCATGTTGTTTCTTTTCTTGAAATGTTCTGCAAATATGTGGTGAAGTCTGTGCAGCCGTGGTAACTCTTCTGGTATTCGGGTTGTCTTAAGTTGTCTGTAGTATCGAGGTCCAGGATCAGACGACACAGTTTAAACGACAGTAAAGATTTCCTGGGTCACGTACTGAATCTTCAGTACGAGGTATCTGAACGCTTGGATTCTCTGTGTCTTCAGACACTGGTAGGATTGTGGTACCTATTCGGTAAAGATCGAACGCTTACTCTTGCTTCTGATATTGTCAGTAAGTTAGGAGCAGATGCAACATAGCATCTTAGCGTATTCGGTACATGTGGCTGAGCTAAGACTGTGAACTATGATGTCTAAGTACAACAGATTCTTAATAGAGCTCTCAGCATTAGTATATTGATGTGTGTAAGCAGTTAGTTTGGGAACTAAGTACAGGGCCTCTGTCTAACAGACCCCTTCCACTCCCAAGAACCCAAGAATCGCTTAAACGCACTTCTAACAGTTAGAAGAATAAACAGCGTTTAACACTGGCGCCGTCTGTGGGAAGGTGGCAACAGATCAGATTGTTGCAAACCTGTTGTGGAAACGTGACTGTAAATTTTTAATCGACAGTAATAGTACGCGATTAGTACAAAAGATGATACATGCCGGTTACTCGATCCGGTGAAACGTATCCAAAGAACCTCCAGCCTGGGGTACTTAATTTGCTAAAAATGACTCCGGGAGGAAGAAGTACAACTAGGTCTAACTCAGTTGTCAAGAAAGTAAAGAACATTAGTAGTGATTCCGGTCATATTCCGGTGGAACGTGCTACGCCTCTGGTAAATTCCGGTACTATTTCGGCACAGTCTATCGAAGATATAGTAACTCTAGAATCTACCAGGACGCAGCCTGAAATTAGTTTAACAACATTGGGTAAAGATTCAAATTTGTTTACGACTAGAAACACTTTAGCCAAGGAAATTAGTGAAGCAGAAAAAGCACCTTGTTTTGGCAAAGATTCGACACATTACGATGATATTTCGGTAACAGTTACTAAAAGATCACAGTTTTTCGGCGACGGTTTACCATTCCTCGGTGAATCTTCAGCCCAGTCACCGCTATTGGGAGTAAGTTTCCCTACATTCGACATCAAGAAGGAAGGTAGCTTGTTCGAAACCGAGATTCGAAACATATTGAATAAGATTATCGAACCGCAAAGTGCACAGTCCGACGATACAGATTCCGATAGTTCAGATATTCAGCCCCGTGATACAGAAGATAGTCATAATACAACCATCAGAGCCATGAACGGGCAACAACAACAACAGCAACAACAACAACAACAGCACCAACAACAACTATGCCCACCAAGGCCGACTCCAACAGGAGTTACGTACACCAAATATGGTGGATTCCCAGGAGATGACCCGGATGCTCATGTACGCACATTTGAGATAAGTTACGCAGTGCTCAACCATCCACCTGATCCGGCATATAAGGCTATTGTTTTCCAATCGACATTGGTTAACGAAGCAGCTAGATGGCTTACAGAATATGATATTAACCATTTCGGCACCTATGAAGTAGTAAGGGATGCCTTTTTGCAGAGATTCAGGCTAAAGAAGAATCCAGCCGAAATTTTTGACTACCTGCAAAACAATAGACAGAAGATAAATCAAACAGTACAGGAATACGCCACTCTATTCAGGACTCATTTGAGGCAGTTACCACCAGCACATGCCAACCTACCGGATGACGTTATTACTCAATGGTTTATCAATGGATTGACTCCATAACTTAAACAAATTATGATCATATGCTGTGTAGGAGCTATGATGCTAGATGCCGTGATCGCAATGGCTTTGCAACTTGAAAACAAGGTTGGAGGATTTATAGAAGATCTGGAGTGGTTAAAAGCAAATAGAAATATCACCGAAGACTCGACCAGACAGATGTACTACACTACATGCAAGAATTCAGGCCATACTAGTGCCACTTGTGCACTTAATCAGTTGTTTTGTGCTATCTGCAACACTACCGGACACACCACCAAAAACTGTGCATATAATGCCAAAGTTCAGGGAACAGCAACTGTCAATGCAATTATACAGGAACCAGGGCAGCCAGCCAATCACTATGTACCTCTGCAAATGAGAAACAACCAGCAACAAGGATATCGAAATTATAGAGGACAAAGAAATAATAACTACAATGCAAACCGCTGGCAGGCCGGACCAGCACCGGAAGATCCCAATTTTCCACCACCGTGCTGTCATTTTTGTGGTGAATTTGGTCACATTAGAAGATTTTGTAAGGATGCAGCTGAGTATGATCAGAGGAAGAAAGAACGTCAAAACGCAATGGCTAATATGGTACAAATCACACCAATAGAAACGCACGCTGCAATAATTCAGACCCGATCCGGTAAACAACTGCAACCAGCAGCAGAAATATTTGAATCAGGCATACGTGAACAACAAAGGATGTATGATAAAGCTAGTCAATGGACCACCGCAGAACTTCCAGTCTTCCCAGATCCTATTCCGGTGACCCAGACTCCGTTAACCGAGGAAGGAACACAACAACAAGATTCTAATTCAGCAGCAGGCACATCATCTTCAGCAGGCGCATCATCTTCAGAATCTGTGGAAAATACAATCCAATCACAAAAGGCCTGGGAAATTTTATCTAAAGCATCCATCACTCTTCCTCTGGGCCAATTACTTGCACTAGTACCGGGAGTTCGACAACAATTCCAACAACAGTTCAGTCCTGTGCCTTCTTGCATTCCAGCAACAGCAACAGTGCAACCGGAACCTGATTCTACGGTCGATCATTCAGTTCCTTTAAATACGGTATGATATAAAGATCATAAGATCACACAGGTACTAATTGATGGAGGATCTGGTGTCAACATTGCTACTGCTGCACTGTGTAAAAAGTTAGGGTGGACCGAAATTGAACCAGTTCAGTTTTTTGTCAGAATGGCTGACCAGTCAAGAGTCCATCCCATAGGACTTGTACGAAATATACCAATAACTTTACAAGGTACAACATTTAAAATGACCTTTGTCATACTAGAATTACCGGAATCCACCCTTGATTATAATCTCCTTTTCGGCCGACCTTGGCTGAAGCACGCTAAGGTGATACAAGATTGGTCTGCACAGGAACTCACTTTCAAAGATAATAATCGTAAATACGTTGTAAAATTAGATGCTATACAACCTTGCGAGTTGCATGCTAGACCATATTTTGCGGAACCAGTCCATATGCTAGATGGGTTGTCAGATGATGAAGAAGAAGAGTTTCTGAAAAATAACATTGACTTGATCTCCCTAGGAACTGTTGATCTACAATCTGTTGTAGATAATTGGAATCCTACAGTTTGTACGGTGGTGACTGTAACAGAAAAAGATATGAAAGAAGATAAGGCTACCATAGATGACGCTGATCTACAACAACTTTTTAAGCCAGCTAAGGATACAGAGAAGCCTCGACAATTCTATGTCCCAGAAGATCAACTGACTACTTAGGTGATGAAGAAAATCCACGACCTGTTAAGATAAATGAGAGCTTACCGGAATTATTTCAAGCAGATCTAATCCAACTACTTTGAGAATTTTCTGATGTATTTGCATGGGATTACAAAGATATGAAGGGTTTGGACCCGCGCATCTATCAACACAGGGTCATGCTGAAACCGAAAGCAAAACCACTCAAGCAACCGAGCTACCAGATGAATCCAAACTATGCATCACAGGTAAAGGCAGAGCTTGATAGGCTACTCAAAGTCGGATTCATTGTACCAGTAGAGCATGCTGAATGGATCTCACCAATTGTTATTGTCCCTAAAAAGAATAAGCAGTTACGAATATGTGTAGATTACCGGAAACTGAACGCAGCTATAGTGCCTGATCCATTTCCGCTCCCTTTTCTTGACACAATGCTTGATAGAGTAGCAGGACATGAAATGTATTCATTCTTAGATGGGTACACTGGGTATAATCAAGTTAGAATGGCTGAACAAGATATACCGAAGACCGCCTTCATTACCAACTGGGGTGTTTTCGCATGTACGGTTATGTGGTTTGGATTAAGAAATGCCCCAAGTACGTTCCAAACGTGTATGCAGGAAATATTTTCTCCTTACCTTACCTTTTTTATGCAAGTATATCTTGATTATTTTTCAATTTTCGGTAAGATGATAGCACACCTGTTCCATTTACGGTGCTGCTTTGAAAAATGCAGAGAATAGAGACTCTGTTTGAACCCAAACAAATCTGTGTTTGCGGTTTCATGTGGAAAGCTACTTGGTCACATTATATCTACACAGGGCATACAGGTGGATCCAGATAAAATCACAGCTGTGTTAGAAGCACATGTACCCACTACACCTAAGGAAGTAATGCGCTTCATGGGCCAAGTAAGATGGCATGGTCGGCACTTACGGTGGCTTGCTCATTTGGCAATACCACTGGACCGATTGATAACCAAGACCCCTCGACAATTTGACTGGACCCCGGACTGTCAAACTGCTTTTGATCGTCTAAAGGGATTACTAACACAAGTTCCAATCTTACAGCCTCCCGACTAGGATCGCACATTTCATGTATTTGTTGATGCTTCAGATATAGCAATAGGGAGCGTTCTAATGCAACAAACCGATAAGTGGTTCAGACTAGTGTACTATGCAAGTCGAAGATTAGCCCCTGCTGAAAAGAATTACTCTGTAACAGAGAGAGAATGTCTAGGTCTAGTATATTCTGTCAAGAAATTCAGACATTATTTGCTGGGCCGTAGATTTACTTTTCATATAGATCATGCTGCACTTGTCTATCTAGTTCGGCAACAGCATCTAGGTGGTCGATTAGCACGATGGGTTCTGCTTTTACAAGAGTGTGACTATGAAGTTATTCATCGGCCAGGCAGTTCACATGCCCTAGCAGATTTTCTCTCTCGCTTAGATTCCGGTGAAGCTCCGGTCGGTATAGATGACACAACACCGGCAATTTATGTCTCTGAACCGACTAATGATGAAATTACAGACCCACCTATGCCATCTACCTATTATGATCAGATCTTGACCTTCCTCACTGATGGATACCTTCCTACTCAGACTTCTCCTGCAATACGAAGGAAAATTTCAGTTTTCAGTCGCCGATTTTGGTTTATTGTTGGGGAATTATACTATATAGATCACACTGGAGATTTACTTTGTTGTATTCCACCACATGAAGTTAACTCAGTCATTAATTTGGCTCACTCACTTCCTTCCGGTGGCCATTTTGCTGTAGACTTAACACACCGGAAAATTCTGCAAAGTGGTCTTTGGTGGCCTACTATGTATAGGGATGTATCACAGTTTGTCAAACAATGTGATAGTTGTCAGAGATCTGGACAGCCCCTGCAACGTCATCTTTTCCCTCTACAACCTGTCTTGCCATAAGGTCCTTTTCAGAAGTGGGGTCTAGATTTCATTGGCCCTATTTCACCACCAGCAATCCTCAGTAATAATCGTTATATTTTGACATGTACTGATTATGCTACCAGATGGGCAGAAGCCTGGGCTTTACGGTCTGCCACAGTTGTTGCGGTAGCTAAGTGTCTACTGAAGGATGTCTTTCCACGTTTTGGCTTACCGCTGGAACTTGTTACAGATCAAGGCACTCATTTTGTTAACAATTTAATGAAAGTACTCACACATTCGTTTCAGGTCACACATAAATTTAGTTCACCATATTATCCTCGTGCAAATGGTTTGGCTAAGAGTACAAATAAAACTTTGTTGAACATGCTTCGAAAACTCATTTTGGAAACACCAGAGAGATGGGACCAACTGCTACCTACAGTATTATGGGCATATCGGACTACATACAAGGTAACAACAGGATTAACCCCTTTCAAACTAGCTTATGGATTAGAAGCAATAGCACCGATGGAGATAGTTATACCAAGTTTACGAGTAGCAATCACTCAGAAACTGCTACCTGAAGAATCACTGTCATTTCGATTGGATACACTCAGAGAATTAGACGAGCATCGATGGCACAATTTTTTGACTATGCAGGAAGTACAGCTAAGACAAGCTCGAACACATGATCGATATCTAAAGACTCCAATTTTTTCGGTGGGACAACTTGTACTCTTTTACAATGCAAAGTCGAATCGCTCTGCTGGCAAATTCAAGTTAAGATGGTTTGGTCCCTATCGAATTTCTGAACAAGTGGGCCCAGCAACTTTTCGGTTGACTACGTTGACCGGAATTCCTCTTCCGAAAGTCATCAACGGTTCAAAGCTGAGGTCGTATCAACACACATCTAACCCACACTGAAACGATTCGCGGTTAGCTGCGTCTTTTGGCATTCTCTTTTCTTTTATTTTCTTTTCTTTTCTTTTTTGGCGTGCTTAATAAAATAAGTCTGTAAATATCCGCGTTTTGATACCTAATTATGTCCACAGCCACCCTGCCCTTGCCAGCTACTCACGCATGCACACCGAAGTTAAGAATTATCATCTCAATACCGCGCGATGATTAGTCACTCTTGATTGCTCTCCACTGCAACGCATCTACTTAACCTTTTCTGTTTCGCCAAAAATCGCTATTGTGTTTGTGTGATTTGTGTTATTGTGCGTACCATGTACTCTGTGTGCTTGTGATTACTGTCTCTGTGTGCGCCATGGAAGCTTTGGCTAACTATGCCGCCTTCCGTGATGGACTCCCTGCCGACGTAGGAGAGTTCCTGCGCATTCGTGGACTATCCAACTTCGTTGAACTGCCTTGGCATTCAGTGGAATCCCACCCATTCTTTGCCCAGATCATCTCCGCCATCGCCAACACACCTGCCACTGAGCAGAGTTGGCCGATCACCTCCCTCCCATCCCGTACACTTATCACCTTCCAAGCTTTTGCAGAAGCATTTAGACTCCCTCGGCAAGGTCGGGAAAATGGCCCGAGTCTGCCAGTCGCAAGAATGATATAATTATTTCCTAGGTATTCCTCAAATGAGTATGCGATCCTGTGTCGATTGGAACCTGAAAGATAAGACCTCCAATTCTTAGTATCTATTCTCAACCTACAGAAACGCACCTATGGAATATCATGTCCCTTCTACTCCGCCATAGATTTAGCTGCTCAAGAACTAGTCAACTTCGCATCATTCTTCTTCCACTGCATTCACCGAGAATGCGTATCCATAATTAAACAGGTGAACAAGGGAGGCATGCCAAGGTCCAGATTGCCGCACATCCTGTCCTTCCTTTTTCCGGAAATACTTGCAGCACAACCACCACCCCGAGGGCCTGTTCTGCGACATGAAGAATCTGTACAATTATGGGACGATGAGGAAGAAGACGAAGAGGAGCTAAACCAACTCTTCCGCAGAAAGAGAATCAGAATCATTTCTTCTGAGAGTGAAGCACAGGGATCAGCCAAAGGAAACAAAGATGACGACAAAGAAGAAGCAAAACATGACGAAGAAACATTCCACGACACCGCAACATCGATGCAGCATGAATCCTCCGCACAATCATCTTCCCAGGAGCAACAAGAACAGGAAAATCATACTGAAGCTGACATAATCTCTACAGAAGAAGCATCCCAGCAACAGTCTGAAAGGGAACAGCAAGAAAATGAGGAACAAATTGCTAAAGAAGTTCTCGAAGAGCTGCTTAGGGCAGTTGACTCCACAGCCGAAGAAACTACACAACACACCAGCGATAAGGTACAACAGTCAAATTCTGTTCTTCCCACTCCCCCACCGGAGCCACCAATCGAAACCATTATCCCCATCCAACCCATTCACCCTAACGAACCCGCTGACTCCTCTTCATCATCACCAAACTACTCCCCACCCAACTCCCAACAACTCCGAACCGTGTCCTCATCTCAACCTCGCCAACATCTCCCACTTCCTTTGATTCCCGTAATCTCTGAATTGGCAAACATGGGTCAATTGCTCATTAACCTATCACAGCAATTACCAATCCAAATGAGAGAAGTCACAGATAACATCCGGAATGAGCTACAACACAAGGTGGACGTCCTAGAAGCAGACATCATGCCCCTGCAAGTGCATCCTTGGAGCACCATGTGCTCAATCTTTCTTGCTCTTCTTGTGTTGGTTGACTTTTGTTCCTAAAACTTGGCATAACTTCATCTCCAACCACATAACCATATAAACTTCTACCTTGGAGATAAGATTCCATCCTTAATGACCAAGCTGAGTAATTACCTCTATCCAATTCGTCAATTGATGAAGGAAATCCATCTTCCATCCTTGCTCTGATACCACTGTGAAGAGATGGATAGGTATGTGCTTGAAGATGAAGAGGTGTTGCAAAATCCTTGATCTAGACCAGCCAAATGAACTCCAAGAGTATATGGTGGGCCCTTTTAGCTTGCTAATGGACGTATTAGACACCCTATGTACCTTGAAAGATCACTCTCAAAAAGATAGATCAAAACAGATAAGTTGGAGTTAGCTCAAAGGTGGAGAACTTGCTATTTTGGTTCATATACCTGTCCAGTGTTTTGCATAATTCTCTGAGCACAGCACTAATTAGCTTGATTCCTCTTGGGGAATTCTAGTTAACTTAAAGAGCTAACTTTCAAGAGAAATCTCATAAAGAATATTGAACCACACACTGAGAATGATGTTTAACAACTGATGACATCATCCCGATTTTCACGGGCTGCTATAGTAATGAGACCAGTGAACAAAAAAATGAACATAACTCAAGATTTAAGAATCCAATGATTATGAAACTTTGTATGCTTATAATAGCAAGTAAGTTGACTTTAACAAGCTTTAAATCATTGAATTTGGGTACGTGGACACTGCGAAACAGCTCTAGCAAGACTAGTAAAAAAGTCGGGTACCTGATAGAGAAGTGAAAATGAATAGATAGGGTTGACTTCAACTGAACATAACTGAAGACTAAAAAACCCAAATGAAATGAAAATTGTTGAGCATATAGTAGACTTATAGAGATAACTCGAACAAGTCAAATCACTAAAAATGATGCACCAAGCTCAGAGAAACCATCTCTGTAATTTGACTTTGAAAACTGAGAGATATGGCAGTGAGTAGTACACTTCACAAGAACATGGAAATATTAACTCAAATGATCATGAAAATGAAAGTATATTGCTTGTACAATACAATGGCCTTACTGATACATATGTGTGCCATGTAATCACACCTTGATATGGCATAAAGCTCAGCTCTTGGAGGTTTTCACATAACCATGACTAAGACTACCATGTATTTATATTTGATCTTGGGAGGCTAACTTCCCTCAATCACTCTCCAATCAATTAGTGATTGATTTGATTCTGTATCTACCACAAATCATGAATTCGTGGCTCCTCTTTCCCATTTCGATCAAGTGGACTCAACCACTTAAGATTCTTTCACTTTTACATTAAGTAAACTCTTCAAAAGTTACAAGAGGTAGTTCACAAGTGAACTTTACATAGTCTTCATTTTAAAGCTTCTTTTATGACTTTGTGGGACTCAAGCCAATACTTAGGCTTGTCATAGAATTGCTCCAACAGCTCCCCCTCAAGCCAAGTATGCTTGAGGTCTTCAATCTTCCAAGATTACCTGTAAGCCAATCATAGCCTTGAATTTGCAAAGCTTTGTACCATCCAATGCTTTGGTTAGAATATCTGCACATTGTTGATGAGTGGACACATATGATATTTGAATCTCTTTGCTTAGAACCTTCTCTTGTACATAGTGATAATAAACTTCAATATGTTTAGTCCTTGCATGAAAAATAGGATTAGCAACCAAATGAATAGAACTCATATTGTCACCATAAATAGTTGGAGTTCCAAACTCCAATCCAAGATCTTTGAATAATGTCTTCATCCACATAGCTTCTTGTGTAGCTATGGCAAGACCTCTATATTCAGCTTCAATAGAAGAGAGAGCAACTATGGGTTGCTTCTTGGATGACCATGAAATAAGCTTTGAACCAACAAAGGTAAGATAACCTGAAGTGCTCCTTCTATCTTCCTTGGAGCCAACCCAATCTGCATCAGAAAATAGCTTCAAACCTAAATCAGATACATAAGGATAATAAAGTCCTTCATTTATGGTTCCTTTGAGATACTTGAGAATCCTTTTGGCAGCATCCATATGTGGTTTCCTTGGTGTGTGCATAAATTGACTTAGCACACTCACACTGTAACATATATCTACTCTTGTCAATGTGGCATACTTGAGACTACCCACTAGACTTTGATATGATGTGATGTCCTCTATGATTTCACCTTCATGTGAGCTCAATTTGTGATTGACCTCCATTGGAGTACCTGCAATCTTACAATCTTGCATCTTGAATTTTTCCAACATGTCCTTGATGTACTTTCTTTAAGTGAGGAACAAACCATGATCTTTGTAGACAACTTCCAAGCCTAGGAAGTAGGTAAGTGAACCCAAATCACTTATCTTGAACTCTTCTCTCATCTGATCTTTGATCTTCTTCATACCATCTGCATCATTTCCTGTCAATATAATATCATCTATATATACACACAGGTAGATGACCTCAGAATTACTCTTTTTGTTAAAGAGTGAAGGATCTGCCTTGCTTGGTTGAAAGCCTTTGTCGTGCAAGAATGAAACAAGCCTGAAATTCCAAGCTCTTGGAGCTTGCTTGAGACCATACAATGCTTTGTTAAGTTTACACACATCATCAGGATAAACTTGATCCTCAAAACCAGGTGGTTGTGCCATATATACCTCTTCTATTATCCAACCATTCAAGAATGCATTCTTTACATCTAGTTGAAGTATCTTCCAATTCTTGGAAGAGGCAATACTAAGCAAAACCCTAATAGTAGGCATCTTTGCCACAGGAGAGAAGGTCTCCTCATAATCAATTCCCTAAGTTTGTGCAACACCTTTTGCTACAAGCCTTGCCTTATACCTGTTAATGGAACCATTAAAGTTCTTCTTGAGTTTATAGACCCATCTTGAACCTATTATCTTCATGGATGAAGTCTTGGGCACCAAATTCCAAGTGATTTTTTCCTCAAGTGCTTCAATCTCTTCCTTCATTGCATGCTTCCATTCTGATTTTGCTTTGGCCTCTTCAAAGGTTGATGGCTCCTCTTGGTTTATGTCCTGTGCTATGTAGATAGAATGTTTAGTTACTAATTGTTGGAGGATAAACACTCCTATGTGCACAACAAAAGCAAATGAACCCTCCTAGGATCGTGAAATTTTTCAGACATAGGCTCTGTATTTTCTGAGTTTCTCTGAGTATATGCAAAGATTGAAAATGAAATTTTGCAGGCTTAAACTAGACTATAAGACCTTTTAAATGAGAGTAGAATCACTCCATTTGGATACTGGATGATGCCTCAACCAGTTGCAACAAAACAGATAACTTGATCTCTTCACAGAGTGAGCTAACTAGACAGACACTGTTCTGGACATTTCTCTCCACATGTGCAGGCACTGAACCGGAGACTTATACCAGACAAAGTAGAACTTATAAGCTTTCCAACAAGACAAAAGTCATTGCAAATGAATTCCGGATGAAGGAGAAACAACAATTACAAGATAGGGGGGTCTGCCAGGATTATCTAGAGAGAAAGAGTATGAAAAAGTGAAATCTCTGCAAAATATGCAGAGAAGAGCTAGTAGGGGGTGTGCTTAAGCAAGGGGGCAGCTTGGGCACGTATTTCCATGACTCTAAGTCATAATACAACTCATTAAAGGTTTTAAAGACCACATACTAACCTCTTTAACCAATCAAAAACATATACATGTCAAAAGTGAGGTCCAATCACATCAAGAGGTGAGCTAAATCTTCTCTAATCAACTTCTTTCCATTATGGGAATAATTGGATGCCTCCAACTCGTGGAAATCAGCCTCCTTTGATTGTGGATGATGTAGAAGGTTCAATTTGGGGCATGTTCCCACACTCTTGAGCTTGAAAAACTTTCAACACTCCCCCTGAAGCTCAAGTCTTTTCCTTCGTTGCTTCAGCCTATGTCTCTTATGTTGATTGCTTCCTTGAATCCTCCAAGCTTTGTACCTTCAAGAAACTTTGTCATCATGTCTGCAACCTACATTTTAGTGTTCACATACCTTATATCTAGCTCTTTTGCCATCACCTTTTCTCTAACGAAGTGGTAATGAACCTCTATGTGCTTGCTCCTTGCATGAAACATGGGATTGTTAGCTAGATAGATGTACTCCTTCGATCATCCTTGCTACCTGCCCAATCAGCATCACTATATCCTTTGACACTTAGATCAGCATCATATGAGTAAAATAGACCTTGGTTGATGGTGTTCTTGATGTAGCGAAGCACCTTTCTTGTCGCCATGAGATGATCATGAGTAGGTGCATGCAAAAATTGAGAGAGAACACCTACTACATATGCAAGATCAGGTCTAGTGAATAGCATAAATTAATGAACCAATTATGCTTCTATATAGTGTGATATCTTGTATAGCCTCTCCTTGACCTGCAACCAACTTTGTATTGGGCTCCATGGGCTGAGAAAGTGGCTTACAACCACTCATACCAAACCTTTATAGCATATCCAACAAGTATTTTCTTTGAATCAAGAAGATGCCATTGTGTGCATAGATTACCTCTATTCCCAAGAAGTATTTTAGTGTTCCAAGATCAGATATCTTGAAATCCTTTCCTAGCTTTGATTTGATATCTTTAATACCTGCAATATCACTTCCTGTGATGATCAAATCGTCCACATAGATGCATATGTATACCGTCTTGTCTCCTTGCTTCTTCATGTAAAGTGATGGATCTGCAACACTTTCTTTGTATCCACAACTTGATAAATAATCCACTAACCTCTGATTCCAGGCCCTTGGGGCTTGCTTTAGTCCATATAATGCTTTCCTTAGCTTGCAAACATGATTTGGGTACCTCATACTAGCAAATCCTTGAGGTTGGCTCATGTAGACTACTTCTTCAAGCTCTCCATTGAGGAAGGCATTCTTCACATCCAACTGTTATAAGCTCCATTTCCTTGATATGGCCACTGCAATCAAAGTCCTAATTGTTGGCATCTTGGCTACAGGGCTGAAAGTTTCATCATAATCTATCCCATAGCTTTGGGAGAAGCCTTTCGCCACCAACCTTGCTTTGTACCTAGCAATGCAACCATCTGAATTTCTTTTAATTTTGTAAACCCACTTATTACCTATCACCTTCATGCCTTCTTGAGCTGGTACCAAGCTCCAAGTATGGTTCTCATCAAGTGCTTTGAGATCTTCCTTCATTGCCTCTTGCCATTCCTTGCAATCCTTAGCTTCTTCATAACTAGTTGGTTCTTTTTCCTTGATTACTTGAGTCATGTATGCATAATGCTTTGCAATGAATTTATCATATGTTAACCTTTGTACTGGATATCTTACTCTTGAAGACCTTCTTTCACTTCCTTTAGGTGTGGTTGCCATCTTCTTTCTTTGTTTTGCCACTCCTGGAGTTTGAATTTCTTCTATCTCTTCATCTTCCAATGTGCTCTCGTCCACATAGCTTCCTTCTTCAACTAAAATCTTCTCTTTGCCTTTCACTTTGCTTTCTTCAGAGCTGGTCTCTCTTTCCCTAAGCCTTCCACTCCATGGTGAGGGTGTCCTTGTGTTGCATGAGCTGCTTGGACCACTTAAATCCATGCTTTCTTAAACTCTATCATCATTCTTCAAATCTGTCTCACCTATGTCTTCAACCTGCAATGGACTTGTGCATGCATACCAAGGCTTCAACTCATCAAAGACAACATCCCTACTTACCTTCAGCTCCTTGGTGATGGGATTATAGCATTTATACCCCTTTTGTTCCATAGAATATCCCAAAAAAATACACCTTTCAGATTTGGCATCTAACTTTCACCTCAACTCTTGAGGTACATGTACATAGCATATACAACCAAAGATTCTAAGATGTGAAAGGCAAGGTTTTCTTCACACTCCATGCTTCCTCAGGGGTTAGATGATGTATACCTGATGTAGGACATCTATTCATGATGTATGTGGCTGTATATGTAGCCTCTCCCCAATAACAATGCGGCATATTCATTTCGTTGAGCATACACCTTGCTACCTCTACTATGTGTCTGTTCTTTCTCTCTGCTACCCCATCTTGTTGAGGGGTATACCTGCATGTAAATTGTCTTTTGATGCCATTGACCTGCAAAAATTCAAAAAATTCATGGGAGAAGTACTCTCCCCCTCCATCGGATCTCAAAGTTTTGATAAACTTGCCAGATTCCTTCTCCACCTGTGCAACCTTCACTGGCGTGGCGAATTCCGCAGGCTTGACAAGGTTCAAGTCTTTGCCGTGTCATCAACAAGTGGTATCAGAGAAAGTAAGATCCATAAGTGGTATCAGAGCAAGTAAGATCCATCAGTGATATCAGAGTGGTAAGATCCACAAGTGTGTCAGAGCCATGAGATCCAAGAAGTGGTATCTGAGCAAAAAGATTCTGAAGAGCAGAAAGATTCTCAAAGAGCAAACAGAAGTAAAGACACAAGAGAATTCGAAAAAACTTTCATAAAGAAAGGTGAATGCTGAGGAGATCAACAGCAAATGGTATCAAGAAGTATTCCGAAGTCATTTTCAAGGTAAAGGTTTACAAACTATAAAATTCTTTAACGATACACTCACCGGAAGAAACAGAAACAAGAAGATTATGGCAGATCATGTTCAATTGACAAATTGGATAGAGATAAATATCCCGCATGGGTAATGCGCATGGAAGCCTTACTTATGGGTAAGGACTTAATGATGTATGTGACCAGAGAAGATCGGTTTGTCCTTCTATTCCTTTTCTTTACACAATCCAAGAAAATGCCTAACATGATCATAGGGTCTTCTATTAAAGCTCCTTTGAAAATCCGGAAATTAATATTAATACATGAAAGAAGTGATGCTAGATCACCCTAACCCATCTCTATTTCTTCTAGCACTTGTTGCTTATTTCCAGGCTTCTCACAAATGATGATGCTATGATATGGACTAGGCAATGTAGGCCATGAATGAGACTTCGTCATAGACAATGTGGACATGATAGATAAACAAGCTACCAAGCCCTAGGTCCCACCGAGCACGCCAAAATTGTACAAGTGGATGTGCAATTGTACATAGCTGATACTATTTTGCTGGTTCTTTCATACTCGGCAAGCGAGGTAATGCAAGAACTTGGAGAAGCTTGCATGAGGTAGAAAAGTGAGTTCCCAAGTGATGAAGTTTGGTCCAGTCAACCAGTGGAGGACTAAGCCTTGAGTTTTTGAGAGTCAAATAGATCCTTTAGGCATGTAATTATTGCAATAAAATCCATCATGAAGAGCTGATGCAAAACACATAGCTTTGCATATTCACTATCTCAAAAAACTTGCTATCTTTAGATGAACTAGTCAACTTCAAATGCTCAATTTCAGCCAATATGATTACAATTGGAAAACTTCATTTTGGAGGAATGTTAGACATAGGGTTGAGTTCTAAAATGTAGTATACTACAAGTAATAAGCAAGATATGCTTCTCGAATGAACCTAACACTCAACAGAGGTACCCTAGATTTTTCAACGCTGCACAAAGATAGACCCTAAGAGAGTGAAATTTTGATTTCTAAATGTCTACTAGACTAAATGCTCTCTAAATTGGAACACATAAACTAGATAGTGATAGATTTCCAAACAATTTTTATTCATTCAATTTGATTCTCTGTAGAGAGTGCAACAACCTTTGCATATTCACTATTGTTGAAGAACATGGTGCAAAGAAATGGAGCAACACAATGATGATCCAAAGTGTATGTATATTGCTTCAATGTAATGTACAAGTGATGGAAGTCTTTATATAGACTCTTGAAGTGTTCTAGGACTTCTACAAGTGGATTTTGAATTCAAATCGAGGCAAGACAGGTTGTTGAAGAGAATCAATTCAGTTTCCTACAATCTAGGAAAAGTGAAGATCTAATTTAATCTACTTTTTGATGGTTGATTGATTGATTTCCAAGCTCAAGGACCTCAAGTTTGTGGAATTTGAACTCTCCTTTTACAATTGTAAAGCTCTACACTTCTACATTGGTAAATGATCCGTAGAAAAATACTTTTGAAAAAATACCAAAAAAATGAGCACAAATAAAAATGTCTTCAATGGAAAACTTTGGTACATTCCACATGATGGCTTGATGAAATAGAACTTGACCTCAAGCATAGTGTATGTTTGATGTTCCAACAACTCCCCTTCAAGATAAAGTATGCTTGATTCTTCATTCTCTAATAGTTTAAATACCTTCCATTGATTTAAATCTGAAAAGCTTTATTCCATCAAGTGCCTTTTTCATCATAACTGCTACTTGCTTCTCAGTTGGAACAAAATAAATATCAAAACCTCTTTTTCCATTGGCTTCTCTCTAATGAAGTGGTAATGAATCTCTATGTGCATGCTTCTTGCATGGGTAATAGGGTTTGCTGCTAGATGCATGGAGCTAAAATTATCTCCAAATATGTGAGGTTTAGAACTCACAAGTTCCAAATGTGAGTACAATGCTTTGCTCTTGGAGTTCCTATGGTCAAAACTCTATACTCTAATTTAGTTAAGGATAAAGCAACTATTGGTTGCTTCTTGGAAATCCATGACACTAGTTTTGAACCTGCAAATGCCAAGTAACCTAATCAGAGGTGTATACATATTCACACAAATAGTTAACGTCATTGTGATCCTTCTTGATGAAGAAAGAAGGGTCTGAACTAAAACCTTGATCTTGAAGATAGGTTTAACATCTAAAACTCTAAGATCTACAAGCTTGTTTCAATCCATATAATGCCTTTTTTAGTTTGCAAACAAAAGATGTATAATTAGGGTTTTCAAATCTTAAAGGTTGTGACATGTATAACTCTTCACTTATCAAACCATTGAGAAATGCATTCTTAACATCTAGTTGAAGTAGTCTCGAATTTCTTGCAGTAGCTACACTTAGCAATGTCTTGATTGTAGTCATCTGTGCAACTAGTGAGAAGGTATCCACATAGTCTATACCATGAGTTTGAGCACATCCATTGGCAACTAATCTATCTTTGTACCTACAAATTGATCCATGTGAAATTCATTTTAGCTTATAGACCCATCTCAAACATATTACCTTCTAATTAGTTTGCATTGGAACCAAGTCACAAGTATCCATCTCTTTTAAGGCTTCTATCTCCTCTTTCATAGCTTTCTCCCAATTAGGTTTACCTTTTGCTTCTTCATATGTTAAAAGTTCTTTTGAAATTGAATCTTCTGCCAAGTAAATTAAATGGTTTCTAACAAATGTAGAATCATATCCATGCCTTTCTTGTTGTCTCTTCTCCCTTGTTGACCTTCTAGGAGTTGGTGGAAGGATTATAAATTTTGTAGCCCAAATGAGTTGAATCATAGCTTTTGGATGAGATGGATGGATACCTCAAGGAAGTGAGGTGGTACTGCTAAAACCTACTTTGTACCTGCCCTAAATCACTTTAGAGTTTGATAGTAGGTCCTTTTAGCTTGGAAATGACACCAAGAAAGTACCTATGTAATTTTTAGTTGATGATTTAAACAATTGAATCAGAATAGACTACTTCATGAATAGCTACTATCACAAAACTTGCTATTTTAGTCCACACACCTACTATTTCTCTTGCTCAGTGCTCACAATACAGTAAACATTGATGAGACTCCTTTTGAGGGTATTTAAATAGCTTAGATATCTAATTATTGCAAGGAGAATCATCTAAAATGATGAACTATGCAATGATAAATAAGTTTACCGATCCAAAGCTTTCCCCTGATTTTTTAGCTAGGGACTAACCAATAGATGACCAGTAAGAACTTTGATGATGATTTCTCCCAGATGGCTGAACCAAATGCTTTGAGACTTTGATAGCATAAAGTGGACTTCAAGTTGGTTTCAACAAGCTATAGATCATGGAAAATGGATGAGAACACACTACGATATGACCAAAGAAAGTTCACTCTTCTAAGTAGTCATAGCAGAGCAGTAGACAGAGTTGATCAATGAACTATATGTATTATAACACATGATTATACAAGATAATTGGCATTGTAATGATGCTCAATGATGGTGGAATGAGTAAGCTATGGTGTAAGCTCTCAATGAGGTACACACACTGCACATTTTTACAATGCCTTTTTATACGTTGTTCTTCCAAGTTTGAATTTTGAATTCAAACTTGGCTCCATCTAAAATGAGACTCCTCTAATTTAGGCGTTATTCTTCCATTGAAACTCGTAGCTATTGTTCTTCCTAACTCCATGGGATTTTGGATTTTACAAGATTCTCTCAAGGTATAAACCTTTTACAATGGTAAATGATCAAAAAACTACAAGCTATGGTTCACATGAGTTATCAAATGCTTCCACATATAGTCTTCCATGCTAAGACAAATGTGAAGGCTTGTACATTTGCACCAAGAGCTCTCCTTCAATCCAAACACCTTGGCTTGCATTGCTTTATCAATTTTCTTATATATCTTGCAATCCAATCATGGTTTTGAGCCTGCAAAGCTTAGTACCATCAAGTCTTTTGGTTAACAAATCAGCACATTGCATATTTGTAAATACATGGGCTAATTGAATCTCCTTGCTCAATAGTTTTTCTCTAACATAATGATAGTGCACTTCTATATGCTTGGTTCTTGCATGATAAATGGGATTGGTTGCAAGATGAAAAGAACTAGTGTTTTCACCAAAGATCATAGGTGAATGAGTGTGAAATCCCAAATCTAAATAGAGCAATCTAATCCAAATGGCTTCTTATGTAGCATTTGCTAATCCCTTGTATTCAGGCTGTGTTCAAGATAGATCAATAGTTGGTTGCTTCATTGAAGACCATGAAATAGGTTTATCACCTGCAAAAGATAAATATCCAGAAGTACTTCTTCTGTCATCCTTACATCCTGCACAATCTGCATCTGAGTACAATTTTATGTCCAAATATGATGTGTATGGGAAGTAAAGACCTTCGTTCTGAGTACCTTTGAGATACTTCAAAATTCTTTTAGTAGCTTCCAAGTGAGGTGCTCTAGGTTTATGCATGAATTGACTCAGAACACTTACTCCATAACATATGTCAATCCTAGTTAATGTTGCATAGTTTAGACTTCCAACTATTCTTTGATAACCTACAATGTCTTCAAGCAAATCACCTTCATGAGCACTCAATTTATGATTTACCTCCATAGGGTTGTGTTAGAAGAAGCATTTTTTGAAGGGAAATTATTTGTAAAATTTCAAAAACTTATAGAAATATTTACACAAATGATGTAAAAATGAGGAAGAGTCTTCCTCATGTAAATTAGAATCATATATAATTTTTCTAGAATTTTTGGAAGCTCTTTGATAGCATATTTTTAGAATAGAAGGGAAAAGGACCAAAATTCAAGTGTGAAAAGGGACACTTGAAAATGTATAAAAGATAATTTCCTCTATTTTGAGAGGGTTGGTTGTATTGTTTTTGCTATCCAAGTAATGTGAAGAGCTCTTCTGCAGAAAATCGTGTTTTCTCCTTTCATGTACTTTCTTTTGATTTGTTGAGTCTATTCTTTATGTGATCCATGGAATTTGTGAGCTTTAGATGTGTATTTCTAAGTCATGTGAATGAAGAGAGGTGATTCTTGGTGTATTGAGTAAGAAAGTGCAGAAGAACAAAGCTGGAAATGGAAATTTTCAGTTTTCACAGAATCACGATTGTCTCGTCTTTGTGATACAGGGTGACAGTTTTTGAAATTTGACTTCATAGTTGTGATCTACTGTGGAAATGACACACTTTAGGCACAAAGATCATTGAGAATGCTGTTGTAGAACTCAAGATAATCAAAACCCTAGATATTTCTCTCCTTCTTCATAATTTCTCAAAAAAACAGTTATTTAACTCTTGTTCTTGGATTCCATTAGCTAGAAGGGGTTGTGGTCTTTCCATACTTCCAAGATTGACAATTTAAAGATGTGTAGTTGATCCTTTATGCTAAAATGATTGGAGAGGACAACTCCAAAGGGTAACAACAAACATTTTTTGGTGCCGTTGCCGGGGAACAAAACAAAAGCTTCATTGAAGTTTTGGACCTTGCTGGATCTTCCATTGTTGATGGTATTTGAACACATTGAAAAGGTACTACTCTATAATCAATAAAGAAAAATGAAAAGGTAGGTTTCTTTGCTTGTCTTTTGGGAAAAGAAAGCATGAGTTAACCTTTTGGGATTAAAGAAGTTGTGAAATTCTTGCACATTGGTAGTTGCTCATTCCTTTTAAGAGTAAAGTGTAGGTGTGAGGAAAAAATTGAATCAAGATTGTTGATGGGAAGGTAAAATGTGACTATATTTGCTATATAGAGTGCTTTTTGTCTAAGTACCAAGAAAATTTGTTAATTTAGGAAAAAGATGACGTGATTGCAATGAGAAAAGTCAAGTAAAGTAGCTATGTGCAAATTGATTGATCCATTTGCGGGGTAACAATCTTGAAAAAAATTATTTGGCTCTTGAAAAGAAGGTATTTGAGTTTATCTTTGCATGAATTAATACTTGTAATTTCTAACACATATTTTCTTGAAAAGCTCTACTTCCAAACTGATTAGATGGCAAGCACAAAAGAGTATAACCAATCATGAAACAAACGATCAATGGATCTTGAAACAAGAAAACCCTAAAACAAGTGTTTACCTTGAATTGGAGTAAAAATACTAAAAAAATCATAAAATCTATTAAAAATCCAAACAAACTTCTTTTTCTTAGAAAATTTTGCAGGTGGACTTGTGTTGAAAAGGGCAAGGGGAATACTGAAAGAAAAAAATCCAGAAATTGAAAAAAAAAATAGTTAGAGTAAAAGTGATTGAATTTTTTCAAAAAAAAAACTTGAATGAGCTTGGTGGTGTATAATTGCAAGGGACAAGTGATTTGGAGTTGCTGAAGAACATTGAAGAAGACTAGGTGGAAAGAAAAGTCAAAAAGTGCAAAAGCTCAAAGTTCAGAGAAAAACACGATTCTCTTCACAGGATCATGATTTTCAGTAAGATAAAGAATTTGACTTAGTTGCATTATTGGGTACGAAGATAAGTGAAATTAAAAAGGTTTCATAAGTTGCATGAGTAAAGGAAATAAAAATTTCAAAATTACAGTAAGATTTGAGCATCAAATGAGTAGATTGGAGAATTGGGTACAGAATCGCGATTTTCATCAGTAGGATAAAGAGAGCAAATTTTGTTGGAAAGGATACGATTTGTGAATCAAAACCAAAAAATTGCTAAGGGACAAGAATCATACAGTGAAAAGTTAAAATTTTGTAAAACTCACACACAATTGCGATTGTCTGAAGACTATAAAAGCCTGAAATCTCAGAAAAATGTTCATTTGAGTGAAAGAGAGAGTGAGAGGAGCTGACAGAGTTGCAATCTTCTACAAAAGCAAGCTTTTTGGACATTACTTGATCAGGCAGAAAGATAATTTTCCTACAACAAAGTTTTTGTTTAATTTCAATTTTAATATTTTTGTAAAAGCACAAAAAAAACACAAAAATTGTTAGAAAACATGGAATCACGACTTCCTGATTTTTTGAATTTTTTGGAAGAAAAATCATTGTTTTGACAAAAGTTCTTTATTGCACGCCATTATTTTGTTAAGGTGCTTCCATTATAGTAAAAACAAATCAGAAAAACAAAAACCAAAAAATTTACAAAAAATTTTGATAGAATCGCGATTCTGTAATCAAACACAAAATCGTGATTCCCTAATAAAACACAATCCCGATTCCCAGAATACGATTTTCATAAGAAAATCGTGTTTTTTACGATTGTGAGCAATCAGGATTGTCTGGGAACAAAATCGTGAAAAACACGATTCTATTCACAATCTTGAAAAACACGATTCTATCCACAGAATCGTGAGAAACACGATTCTATTCACAGAAGCGTGAAAAACACGATTCTATTCACACAATCGTGAAAAACACGATTCTATTCACAAAATCGAGAAAAACACGATTCTATTCATAGAATAGTGAAAAACACGATTCTATTCACAGAATCGTGAGAGACTCGATTCTATCCACAGAATCATGAAAAACACGATTCTATTCATAGAATCGTGAAAAACACAATTCTATCCACAAAATCATGAAAAAACACGATTCTATCCACAGGATCATGAAAAACACGATTCTATTCACAGAATCGTGAAAAACACGATTCTATTCATAGAATCGTGAAAAACACGATTCTATTCACGAAATCGTGAAAAAATAGGATTATATTCACAGAATCATGAAAAACACGATTCTATTCACGGAATCATGAAAAAACACGATTCTATTCACGGAATCGTGAAAAACACGATTCTATTCACAGAATCGTGAAAAACATGATTCTATTCACAGAATCGTGAAAAACAGGATTCAATTCACAGAATCGTGAAAAAACACGAGTCTATTCACAGAATCGTGGAAAACACGATTCTATTCACAGAATCGTGAAAAACACGATTCTATTCACAGAATCGTGAAAAACACGATTCTATCCACAAAATCGTGGAAAATCTAGAATATTCAAAGAATCGTGGAAAATCTAGAATATTCAAAGAATCGTGAAAAAGAATATTCTATTCATAGAATCATGAATTAGTTGGATGATTATGAGATCTGGTAATAAATTTTTCACACCTGATAAACAAGAGTTAAGAAGGAAGGAGATAGAGTCAGTATTAGGAGATTTACAAGAAAAGGATTTAGGGCAGATAGATAACATGGAAAACCTAAATGAAACCAATGAACCCTATGAAACTAGTGATTATAGAAATATTCTCAAGTATATGTATACAAATAGGTTTGGAACCTATGTGTATCAAGATGGTATGCATAAGTTTCTCATTAGGATGAAAAACCTAGAAGTTCCCTTAAATATAACACCAGTAGCACAATTTAAGGATGGCAGATATGAGGATAGACAGGGATGTGTATACATATTCTCACAAGATCTAGAAAACTCTAATGATTTAGGGAAATGCACAGACAAGAGACCTTGGGAACAAAACCTAGGGCAACCTGACTTGCCAAGACAAAATGAAACTCACACTAATATTGAACAACAACAAGGTAGGAGAGTACACACTTCCCCAAATCCTTTTGAAAGAGAAGCAAAAGGAATGAATTATTTTCCATTCAGAAGGAGACATCAGTGGTAAAACCATGGAAGAATGCTTAGACCCTATCAAGTAGCTAAATGCATGAAGAATCAATATGAAGGATATTCTGATCCTCATGCTCATGTTGCAGAATTTAGACAATTAATTAGCGCAGAAGAAGTAGAGGATTACAAAGTACAATTTGAAGCATTTGGTCTAACCCTAACTGGACCTGCACTATCTTGGTTCATTCCATTGGGAAAGGGAATGTATCCAGATATTGAATCTTTCCGTGAAGCCTTCATACGGGAATTCTCAAAAACTGGGATAAAAGATAGTAGAGCTACCCTAATACATAGTTTTAAACAACAAAAAGATAAAAATGTCAGAGAGGCAACTAGAAGGTTCAAGCAATACATTGATAGATTTCCAAAAGAGGAGGTACCATCCATGGCAAGACAAGTATCTCTATTCATAGAAGGACTGAGAAGTGCACAATTAAGAACCTTGGTGTACTATAGGAGATGTCCTGATCTAGGAGCATGTGTGAAAGAAGCAATAGACTTAGAGGATAATAGAGGACAAGATCTATTAGCATTTGATCAACAAGAACAAATGAAGATAAAATCCCACCAGCAGAAGAATTAACACAATCCATTGGTAAAGCCCTAGAAGTTATCACCAAGACAAATTTGATAAACACCAGGATAGCAACAAATAAGAAATGCTATAACTGTGGAGAAAATCATTTGGTACAACAATGTCCTTATCAAAAACCACAACATTTGCAAGATAGAAAACACTCAAATATTGTACACTAGAAAGAAAATGGACAAACCACACCAGAGAAGAGTGCTTCTACAATAAACAACCCATTAAAGAAAGAGAATATGTGAACCAACACAATTTACAAAGAGAATTTGGATTTGTTGAGCAACCAAGACCTGTACTTGGACAACAACCACCATTACCAACAAATGTAGTACCAGTAAAATACACACCAATAGAAGAAGAAAGCTCAAGACTTAGATCATCTTACAGAGAGGATTATCATTGGAATGAAGGACATCAAGAAGATTGGGAAGGATATGAACAAAGAGAACCAAAACTACAAGCCCTGGACTTGGGAAATGGGAGAATTGAAATGGACACAACCACATTCATGTACATAACCAATAATTACATGTCCAATCAGAAACCCCAATTCAAAAGGATTCAAAAGATAACTTGTTATAGATGTGGGGGAGAACATTTCATTAGAGACTGCCCACAACCTCCTACACTAAGAATAGAAGGAGCCTATTGCAAGGATTGTGGCAGGGAACACTTAATAAAGGATTGTCCAAGAAACCCTCAAAAACAACAGAACACATCTAGTAACATACCATTAAAAACAGTTAACATAATGGAGCAAGAAGAATTGCATGACCATGATCAAGTAACTGTAAATGCTATAACAAGAGCACAAGCTAAACAACAAGAAACAACAAAGGAGACACATACACAGGAACATAAGAAAATTACATTTCCAAAAGAAAAGAAAAACAGACAAAAAGGGAGATGGGAAAGAAAAATGAGAATGGGTAAAAATTTGGAAGAAGATACTATGGAACATTCAAACAATAGCCAACCACAAAATACACAGACTCAGGAAGAGACAAAAAAATTCACAAAGTCTGGAGACTCTGATAAGAGCATAGAAAGGAAGAATTCAAGGTGGACCAAATCCTACAGATCATATGATGGCATATCCTATGCCAGATTTAGAGGATGAAAGGATGCAAAGATGTAAACAAATTATACAAGAAGCACAACTAAAAATGGGGAAACCAGACAATTATCAAACAATAGTTGAAGGAGCAAATGCATCAGAAACCAGGAAAACTATTGATCAGGAAGATAGTTCACAAATAAGGAGACCATCACTTGAACATTGTAGAATATTTGGTTGTGTTGCTTATGTGCATGTTTCATCTCAAATCAGAGGTAAGTTAGACCCTAAGGTAGAGAAATGCATCCAACAAAGTTTTATAATCCAAATAACAAAGGATTTATGGTTAGTAGAGAAGTTGTGTTTGATGAGAATGACTCTTGGCTTGAAAGTGAATTCATGAAGGTCAAATCGCCATATGACATGGAAGAAGAATTTCCAAGCGTCTCCAAGGAGCAGCCAAGCAAAATTGAAGACATCAAATCAGATGATGAGGACACCATAACCTTAGAAGAATTTAAAGCATGGAAATAAAAACGCAAAGCCAAGATGAAGAGGTTAGAGGACATACCTGAGTCATTCAATTAAGCCTTAAGGAGATCACAAAGAGAGAGTAAGAATCCAATCAGATATGGGTATGATACTTCATTAGTTACTAAGCACTCTATTTATCTTGCTAAGATTTCATCACTTGAAGAACGTTCTTCATATGAAGAAGCACGTACCAAAGCAAAATGAAAAGAAGCCATGGATGAAGAAATAGAAGCTCTCCAAGAGAGTGATATTGGGAACTAGTACCCAAGAAAGCATCAACGAAGGTAATTGGTTCTATGTGGATTTACAAAATCAAAAGAAACTCAGATGGATCCATAAACTGGTATAAAGCTAGACTTGTCACTAAGGGTTTTGCACAAACCCAAGGAGTAGATTATAAGGAAACATTTTCACCTGTGGTTAAGATGCCAACCATTATAGTATTGGTAAGTGTAGCTGCATCTAGAAACTGGAATATGTATCAACTAGATGTAAAAAATGCATTTCTCAATGGATTTTAGAGGAGGTTTACATGGCTCACCCTCCTGGTTATGAAGACCCAAACAAGGGAAATCATGTATGCAAATTGACGAAAGCTCTTTATGGTTTGAAGCAAGCACCTAGGGCATGGAATCATAGGTTAACAACCTATCTTCAAGATCAAGGATTCATGATGAGCAAGGCAGATTCTTCTCTATTTATCAAGAGGAGTAATTTAGAAATAATATATTTATGTGTATATATGGATGAAATCATTCTTATAGTAGTGATGAAAATGGCATGAAACAAATAAAAAACCAGATGGTGCATGAGTTTAAGATCAGTAACCTAGGGTTTTTGAAATATTTTCTTGGACTTGAGTTAATATACACTAACTCTGGAATTTACATCACTCAAAGGAACTATGTGTAGGACATGTTGAAGAAGTTCCACTTGGAGAACACAAAGATAGCTAGCACCCCTATGGAGTTAAATCATAAATTAAGTGCTCATGAAGGTTATTTGCTTGAAGACATTGGAGGATATCAAAGCATAGTTAAAAGTCTAAACTATGCAACATTAACTAGGATTGACATATGTTATGGAGTAAGTGTTCTAAGTCAATTCATGCATGAACCTAGAGCACCTCACTTGGAAGTTGCTAAACGAATTTTGAAGTATCTCAAAGGTACTCAGAACCAAGGTATTTACTTCTTTGGATATAAAATTGTACTCAGATGCAGACTGGGTAGGATGTAAGGATGAAAGAAGAAGTACTTCTAGATATTTATCTTTTGTAGGTGATAAACCTATTTCATGGTCTTCAAAGAAGCAACCAACTAATGCTCTATCTTCAACAGAGGCTGAATAGAGGGGATTAGCAAATGCTACACAAGAAGTCATTTGGATTAGATTGCTATACTCGGATTTGGGACATCACACTCATTCACCTATGATCTTTGGTGACAACACTAGTTCTTTGCATCTTGCATCCAATCACATTTACCATGCAAGAACTAAGCATATAGAAGTGCACTATCATTATGTTAGAGAAAAACTCTTGAGCAAGGATATTCAATTAGCCTATACGGTATCTACAAATATGCAATGTGCTGATTTCTTAACCAAAGCAATTAATGGTACTAAGCTTTGTAGGTTTAAAACCATGATTGGATTGCACGATATACAAGAAGATTGATAAAGCAATGCAAGCCAAGAAGTTTGGCTTGAGGGGGAGCTGTTGGTGCAAATGTACAAGCCTTCACATTTGTATTAGCATGGAAGAATATATGTGGAAGCATTTTATAGCTCATGTGAACCACAACTTGTAATTTTTTTATCATTTACCATTGCAAAAGGTTCATAACTTGAGAGAATCGTGTAAAGGTGAAAATATTGTGGAGTTAGGAAGAACACTAGATAAGAGTTTCAAGTGAAGAATAACTCCTAAATTAGAGGAGTCACTTTTTAGATGGAGCCAAGTTTGAATTCAAAATTCAAACTTGAAAGAACAAGTTATAAAAAGGGCTTGTAAAAACTCATTGCATGTGTACCTCATTGAGAGCTTTTCCCTTGCTCATTTGTAGCATTTGAGTAGCTTACATCCTAGCTTACTCATTCCACCATCATTGAGCATCATTAGAATGCCAATGATCTTGTATAATCATGTGTTATAATACATATAGTTCAATGATCAACTCTGTCTACTTCTTTGCTATGACTATTCAATACATTGAACTTTCTTTAGTCATGTCTTAGTGCGTTCTCAACCATTTTGCATGATCTTAGCTCGTTGCAACCAACTTGAAGCCTAACTTATGCTTTTGAAGTTTCAAAGCATGTGATGCAGCGATCTGGGAGAAAACATCATCGAAGTGCTCACTGGTCATCTACTGGTTAGTCCCTAAAAAATCGATCTTAAGCTTTGGATTGTTAAACTTCTTTCTTAGTGCATAGTTCATCATTTTAGATGATTCGACTCGCAATCATTAGCTATCTAAGCAAATTAAATTCCCTAAAAAGGAATTTCATTAATTCTCACTGTATTGTGAGCACTGAGCAAAAGAACCAGTAGGTCTATGGACTAACATGCAAGTTTTGTGACACTAGCTATTCATGAAGTAGTTTTTTTTATTCAGTTGGTTCAAACATAAACTCCAAAGTACAACGGTAATTTCTTTGTGTGATTCGCAAGGTAAAAGGACCTACTATCAGACTCTAAAGTGATTTAGGGCAGGTACAAATCAGGTTTTAGCAGTACCACCTCACGTCCTTGAGGTATCCATCCATTTCATCCAATAGAAAGCCAAATGTGAAGGCTTGTACATTTGCACCAACAATGGTCAACAAATACTATTGTGGTTGCCCTTTCATCAAATTTAACCCCAATTTTTGAAGGTACCTGTACAAAAGTTAAACAACCAAATACCTTGCAATGATCTAGACTTGTTTTTCTACCATTCAAAGCTTCATAAGTAGTCATACCTTGAAGAGATTTGGATGGAAGTCTGTTCACAAGAAATACAACTATTGAGATTGCCTTTGCCCATAAATAGTGGGCCAAATTCTTTTCTTTAAGAATTGTTCTAGCTGATCCAACTAGAGTCCTGTTTCTTCTCTTTCCAATTACATTCATTTGAGGAGAATACATGGTAGTCACTTTTCTTTTGATGCCTTTGTGCTACAAGAAATTCATCAAACTCTTGAGTTTCTTCAATGATCTACCTGTATGATTCTCAACATGTGCTAGGTACTTTTTGAAGCACTAAAAAACTTCATCCTTATTCATGATAAAGAAAAGAATGGTCCATCTACTATGATCATCATTAACGAAAACATAATACCTTGATTATGCCAATGATGGTTCTTGCCTTGTTCCCCACATATCAATGTGTAATAAGTCCAAAATGTTGTTGTGGATGTAGCCTTTGTGGTTAAATGGTTCTTTGTGCCTTCCAAATTTGACATGGATCACATATGTTGATCACATGTTGCTTTGATATGTTTGGCAGAACTATAACACTTTGATCCCTATATATATATCCTTCAAGGTTCTTTCATTCACATGAGAAGGCCGCTTATGCCACACTCCAAGCTCACTTAGGGTTTGAGACCCAAAGTTGAATAGAGCTATGTTCCTAGTTTCTCCTACTTCAAACGTAAAAAGCCTACCATTGTTCTCATCTCTGGCTATCTTCTTGAAGCCTTGACATGGATCTTCCACAAAAATCCATGTTGGGTGAACCTAACTTGCAAGCCTTTTTCAACTATTTGGCCTACACTTATTAGGTTTTTAGTGATAGTGGGTACATAGAGAACCTTGCTCAGAATGTTTTTCTACCATTGGAAGCTTTGGCATTACCAATCTTCTCCACCATGTGCTTAATTTCATCCCCTCTTTGTACTTCATGTCTAGGCTTTGGACTTTCCAAGTCAATAGAAGTGCAATGTTGCTTGCAACATGGTTTGAACATCCTCAATCTCTTTAGAACAAATGATCATCTTCCTTATATTCTTTATGGCTCAGATTCATTAGAAGCAATGAGCCTTCATGTGGTTGATCTTCTACATAATTGTTAAAGTCCATTATATTATGACTCCTATTGTTGTTGTTGAAAATGTGTCCCCCTCTCCATCTACTGTTGCCAAATCCACCTCTTCCATCTTCTTATTGAGTCCTTCCTTTGAATCAATAGTTTTGAGTGGTGTGATTGGTCCTCTCACAGATGGCACAATATTGAACATTTCGAACTTTTGATTTTCCATGCTTTGATCCTTCTGTCTTCCCTTTCAAATTTCTATTTCTTGCATAGTTGGCTTGGGAAGTCTCTTCTTCATCATCGTCCTTCTTCTTGCCTTTGTGCTTCTTGCCTCTCTTATCTTTATAAAGAGCACTTGTAGTATTACCTCGATAAGAGTTACCTTCCTTCATATTATTGTTAGCCTCTTGGTTGAAGAGTTTTCCGAGGAATATGTTGGGTTTGTACATCCATGATGAGATCATAAGCTGTGGTGAAGGATTGCCATTGCTTATCACTTCTAACTCCATTTAGAATCTTCCTCATGATGTCCTCTTCTTCAATCAGCTCTCCAATGGATGCTAATTGATATGCAACCTTGACCTTGGTAATAAAATCTATGATAATGTTTTTAGGTCTCTTCTTTATTTGGCTGAACTCATTCCAAAGATGATTCTTTCTTGCTTTGATAATAACAGAAAAGAAAGTCTCTAGGCCATCCCAAGTGTTTTGAGATGTTTTGCAACCCCTTGTATGTGATATAAAAAATCAAAGATAGATTCTAGTATGTATGACCTTTCTTGAGCATCCCTTGCACACCAAAGTGTGAGTTTCTCTGTCTCCTCTTGTGTAGGTCCTCATTTGGATCTTGCAGTAGCCATGGATTGATCACCTGCTACAATTCCATGGAGATTTCTATCTTGCAAAAAACCCTTTATTTTGATTTGAAAAATAGAATAGTTCTTTTTATCAAGCTTCTCAATCATTGAGGGAAAGTCATCACACTTCTTGATCTAGCTCTGATACCACTATGAGAACTTGGAGAAGCTTGCAAGACATAGAAAAGTGAGTTCCCAAGTGATGAATTTTGGTCCATTCATCCATCATCAGACTAGCCCTTGATTTTTTGGAGAGTCAAATAGACCTTATAGGCATGTGTGTAGTGTACTAAAATCCAATATGTAATTTGAATCATCAAGGAGAAATAGTTGATACAAAATTGATAGGTTTGCACATTGACTAGCTCAAAAAACTTGTTATCTTGGGATGAAACAATCAACTTCAAATGATCATAGCAACAAGCATGATTACAATTGGAAAATTTACTTTTGGAATAATGTCATACATGGGGTTGAGTGTCTAAAATGCACAAGAATACAAGTAATAAGCAAGGTTTGCTTTTGGAATGAACTTAACACCCAACAAAGGTACCCCCAATTTTTCAGGGCTATGTAGAAATAGACCCCGACATAGTAAAATTCTGATTTCTCAAAATCTACCACACCAAATGCTGTGAAAATTATTACGCATAACTAAGACAATGATACCTTCCAATGAATGCTCACTCATTGAATTTGAATCTCTCTATAGATAGCATTAGCCTCTCCAAGTTCACTATTGTTGAAGAAGATGGTGTAGAGAAATGAAGGAGCAACACAATGATGCCCCAAAGTGTATGTATACTGCTTCAATGTAATGTACAAGTGATTTGAAGTCTTTATATAGTTATTGAAGTATTCTAGGAATTTGAGTGTGGATATTGAATTAGAATCAATGTGTGATAGGTTGTTGAAGAAAATTAATTAACTTTCTTGCAATTTAGGAAAAGTGAAGATCTAATCTCATCTAGTTTTTGGTACTTGATTGATTACCAAGATCAAAAACCTTGAATTCGTGGAATTTGAGCTCTCCTTTTACCTTTCACAAGTGTAAATCTATAGGCATTTACATTGGTAAATGATCCATAAAAAATCCTTATGAAAATACCAAAAAATGAGCATAAATTAGGAGCTTTTCAATGGGAAACTCTGGTACATCCAGCATGATGGTTTGATGAAGTAGAACAAATAAACCTCAATTATCTCACTTAGAACTTGTCTAATAGAAAATTGACCATAAAAATATAAATGAGACCTGGATTGAATGCAAGATATTGTATTATTGATGAATGCATTACAAAAATGAGCCGAACCACGAACAGATGCTTAAAAATCCATAGGAAGCCTTCTCAACACAAAACATAATAGAATAGTACGGGTGCTTAAATCTAACGTGGATATGATGTCCGTGCATATGTATATATCTATCTATATATATATATATATATATATATATATATATATATATATATATATATATATATATATATATATATATATATATATATATACATACATATATATATATACATATATATATATATATATATATATATATATATATATATATATATATATATATATATATATATATATATATATATATATATATATATATACCCATACACACACACACACATATATATATATATGTGTGTGTGTGTGTGTGCTTTCTTTGATCCAGAGGCTCTTCAACTCTGTGAGTCTTATAGCTAGAGACACCAAGAGAGAAGGAATCATTGAAAGGTTGTGACAATGTAGAAGAGGAAGCTAGAAGACTACCCTAATGCTTGGTTGCTCAAAGAACCACACCTAAGGTTAGCCTTCCACAAGATCATCACCTTGTGAGTTCCCAACCTCTTGCAATTCCCGAGTGATGCACTATTATCCAACGTGCAAAATAATCATAGCCTTAGTTGTTGCTGCCTCCAAGAATGTGAGTGTAGATTTGATAGCTTTGTTCACCTTTCTAATGTTGACAACCACTCCTTGAGATGTCCCACTTTCCTCAAAGCATTCTCCACTTCTTGAGATGCCTAGATACAAATAAACATACACATACACATACACATACACATACACATACGCATACACATACACATACACATACACATACACATACACATACACATACGCATACGCATACGCATACACATGCACATACACATACACATACACATACACATACACATACACATACACATACACATACACATACGCATACACATACACATACACATACACATACACATACACATACACATACACATACACATACACATACACATACACATACACATACACATACACATAAACATACACATACACATACACATACACATACACATAAACATACACAGACACATACACATACACATACACATACACATACAGATACACATACACATACACATACACATACACATACACATACACATACACATACACATACACATACACATACACATACACATACACATACACATACACATACACATACACATACACATACACATACACATACACATACACATACACATACACATACACATACACATACACATACACATACACATACACATACACATACACATACACATACACATACACATACACATACACATACACATACACATACACATACACATACACATACACATACACATACACATACACATACACATACACATACACATACACATACACATACACATACACATACACATACACATACACATACACATACACATACACATACACATACACATACACATACACAAACACATACATGTTCACATACGCATACACATACACATACACATACACATACAAAAACACATACACATACACATACACATACACATACACATACACATGCACATACACATACACATACACATACACATACACATACACATACACATACACATACACATACACATACACATACACATACACATACACATACACATACACATACACATACACATACACAT
>CM035422.1:53834893-53937393 GCA_020310875.1 Ceratopteris richardii
ATATATATATATATATGTATATATATATATATATATATATATATATATATATATATATATATATATATATATATATATATATATATATATATATATATATATATATATATATATATATATCGTTGGAGCAAGTCTATGATAAGTCTAAGTATTGGCTTGAGTCCCACAAAGTCATAGAAGAAGCTTTAAAATGAAGACTATGTAAAGTTCACTTGTGAACTACCTCTTGTAACTTTTGAAGAGTTTAGTTAATGTAAAAGTGAAAGAATCTTAAGTGGTTGAGTCCAGTTGATCAAAAAGGGAAAGAGGAGCCACGAATTCGTGATTTGTGGTAGATACAGAATCAAATCAATCACTAATCGATTGGAAAGTGATTGAGGGAAGTTAGCCTCCCAAGATCAACTATAAATACATGGTAGTCTTAGTCGTGGTTATGTGAACACCTCCAAGAGTTGAGCTTTATGCCATATCAAGGTGTGATTACAAGGCACACATATGTATTAGTAAGTCCATTGTATTGTACAAGCAATATACTTTCATTTTCATGATCATTTGAGTTCATATTTTCATGTTCTTGTGAAGTGTACTACTCATTGCCATATCTCTCAGTTTTCTCAGTCAGATTGCAGAGATGGTGTCTCTGAGCTTGGTCCATCATTTTCACTGATTTAACTTGATAAAGTTAGCTCTATATGTCTACTATATGCTCACCAATTTGCATTTCATTTCGGTGTTTTAATCGTCATTTATGTTCAATCGAAGTCAACCCTATCTGTTCATTTTCACTTCTCTCTCAGGTACCTGACTTTTTGACTCATCTTGCTAGAGTTTTTTCTCAGTGTGTAAGTACCCACATTCAATGCTTTAAAGCTTTTTCGATTTAACTTACTGTCTAGTATAAGCATGCAAATGTTCATAATCATTGAATTCTTAAATCGTGAGTTATGTTCATTTTTCTGCTCACTGGTCTCATTACTATAGTAGCTTGTGAAAATCGGGATGATCTCATCAGTTGTTAAACATCATTCTCAGTGTGTGGTTCATTATTTTTTATGTGATTACTCTTGAAATTTAGCTCTTTAAGTTAACTAGACTTCCCCAAGAGGAATTAAGCTAATTACTGCTGTGCTCAAAGAATTATGCAAAACAGTGGACAAGTGTATGAACCAAAATAGCAAGTTCTTCACCTCTAAGCTACTCCAACTTATCTATTTTGATCTATCTTTTTGAGAGTGATCTTATAAGGTACATAGGGTGTCTAATAAATCCATTGGCAAGCTAAAAGGGCCCACCATATACTCATGGAGTTCATTTGGCTGGTGTAGATCAAGGATTTTGCAACACCTCTTCATCTTCAAGCACATACCTATCCATCTCTTCACAGTGGTATCAGAGCAAGGATGGCAGATGGATTTCCTTCATCAATTGGCAAATTGAATAGAGGTAATTACTTATCTTGGTCATTAATTATGGAATTTTATCTCCAAGGTAGAAGTTTATATGGTTATGTGGCTGGAGATGAAGTTATGCCAAGTTTTAGGAACAAAAGTCAACCAACACAAGAAGAGCAAGAAAGATTGAGCACATGGTGCTCCAAGGATGCACTTGCAAGGTCTTATCTCCTCAACTCTATCTCATATTTTTTGTTGCCTCACATTAGAATTTGTAAGACATCTCAGGAAGCGTGGGATGCACTTGAAGCCTTCTTCTCTTCAAGTACCAAAGCTAGGAAGCATCAACTATTGCTGGATTTCACAACTCTCAAGAAGGCTCCCAAACAAAATGTGACTGATTTTGTCACAAAGCTCAAGGACATAGTAGATCAGTTGGGAAGCATTGGAGAGGTAATAGATGAAGAGCAAATTGTAAGGCATGTCATCAATGGCTTGAAGGCAGATAACAAGTGGGAAGCATTCACCACAGCTATGGATTTGTACATGGACATGCATGCACCTGATTTCAATACACTCATTGGACAACTACTTAATCAAGAGGCAAAGCTTATCAAAATTTGAGAAAGCTCTAAAGGTAATCAATCTTCAACTTTATACACTGATAAAAGCAAGTCCAAAGATAACAAAGGAAAGTCAAAGAAAGTGGATGATGAAGCAGGAACATATCAAGCTAACTATGCAGGTAGAGGAAGACATGGCAGAGGTAGAGGAAGAGGAGGTAGACAAGGCAGGGGGAGATCCCAAGACTCCTACTCATGTTCTATTTGTGGATTAACTAATCATACAACTGAAAATTGTTTTAGGAATTCTAGGAATCAAAGAGGCACAGGATACAATAGAGGACGTTATGGCTACTCAAGAGCAAGGTTCAACAATTATCATGGCAACTACAACAACTACAATCATTCAAACTATCAAGGAGGCTACAAAGGAAGGAGAGACTTCAATAACTACACAGAAGACTCAAACAAAGAAAGGGTTGCAAGTCAGGTTCACAAAAGCAGGAGCATTTGTTGAAGACCCAAGTCAAGGATTCATAAGAATTGCAAAAGGTGAAAAGATACGTAGATTGTTCACACTTGAATTACAAGACACTAGAAACATTGCTCTCTTTAATTATGGTAGTCAGACACGCATAGAATTGGAAGTATGGCACAAAAGGTTAGCACATATTGGTGAAAGGTCATTAAAGCAAATTTGCAGGGACCAAAGTGTACTTGGACTCCCTGATTTGTCAAAACAACATATGATTTATAAGTGTAGTGCATGTCAATTTTGAAAGTCTCACAAGTTACCATTAATGAAGAAAGGTTATATGCATGGAGATCTCTTGGAGTTGGTTCATACACATGTATGGGGACCTAGCAAGGAAGCTTCAATATCTAGATCAAGGTATTATGTCTCCTTTATTGATGATTGCAGCAGATGGACTATCCTATTCTTTATGGAATACAAAGATGAAGTTTTTTCATGTTTCAAAAGTTATTTGGATCTTGTGGAGAATCAAACAGGTAAAACACTAAAAAGGCTAAGGTGAGATGGAGGGGGAGAATACTTCTCCCATGAGTTTGATTCTTTTCTTCAAGAAAGAGGAATCAAAAGAGAGGTAACTACAAGGTACACTCCTGAGCAAAATGGAGTGGCAGAAAGAAGAAATAGGACAATTGTTGAAGCTGCAAGGTCCATGTTAAATGAAAAGCATTTATCTAATTATCTATGGGCTGAGGCTGTATCTACAGCCACTTACTTGATTAATAGGTTGCCTTCAAAATCCCTTGATGGGATGACTCCATATGAGGCTTGGAATGGAAGAGGACCAAGCTTAGATCATTGTAAAATTTTTGGATGTCTTGCTTTTGCTCATGTTCCTTCATAGGTTAGAGGCAAGATGGATCCAAAGGCAGAAAGGTGTGTATTTATTGGATATGACAACAATCAAAAGGGCTACAGGTTATACAACCCTACCAACAAAGGATTCTTGGTAAGCAGAGAGGTAGTTTTTGATGAAAACAATTCATGGTATGAAGATTCATGGAGGAAGGTCAATTTACCATATGATCTTGAAGAAGATTTTCCAAAGCTTGGTAGAGAACAACCGAAAATTGAAGAACAAGACACCTCAGAGGATGATGAAGAATCTCAGATGGAAAAGATCAAAGCATGGAAGTCTAAAGGTAAATCAAAATTGCAGGAACTTGGACATGAGGCAGAATCATCACATCATGGCCTAAGAAGATCTATGAGGAAAAAGAAAAAACCAGAAAGGTATGGGTTTGACACCTCATTAGTGTTGAAAGTTTTTCAAGCTCAAGAGTGTGGGAACATGCCCCAAATTGAACCTTCCACATCATCCACAATCAAAGGAGGCTGATTTCCACGAGTTGGAGGCATCCAATTATGCCCATAATGGAAAGAAGTTGATTAGAGAAGATTTAGCTCACCTCTTGATGTGATTGGACCTCACTTTTGACGTGTATATGTTTTTGATTGGTTAAAGAGGTTAGTATGTGGTCTTTAAAACCTCTAATGAGTTGTATTATGACTTAGAGTCGTGGAAATACATTCCCAAGCTGCCCCCTTGCTTAAGCACACCCCCTACTAGCTGTTCTCTGCATATTTTGCAGAGATTTCACTTTTTCATACTCTTTCTCTCTAGATAATCTTGGCAGACCCCCTATCTTGTAATTGTTTTTTCTCCTTCATCCGGAATCCATTTGCAATGACTTTTGTCTTGTTGGAAAGCTTATAAGTTCTACTTTGTCTGGTATAAGTCTCCGGTTCAGTGCTTGCATATGTGCAGAGAAATGTCCATAATAGTGTCTGTCTAGTTAGCTCATACTCTGTGAAGAGATCAAGTTATCTGTTTTGTTGCAGCTAGTTGAGGCATCATCCAGTATCCAAATGGAGTGATTTTACTCTTATTTAAAAGCTCTTATAGTCGATTTTAAGCTTGCAAAATTTCATTTTCAATCTCTGCATATATTGAGAGAAACTCAGAAAATACAGAGCCTGTGTCTGAAAAATTTCAGGATCCTAGGAGGGTTCATTTGCTTTTGTTGTGCACATAGGAGTGTTTATCCTCCAACAGTGGTATCAGAGCTATAAGTGGAGTATCAAAGAGAGAAGAAGCAGCTACTGAAGTTAAGTAAAGACTTCATCAAATTTTGAAGGAAGGAAGCAAAGAACGGGCACGTCAACAACAAGGGGAAGCAAATACATCATCAAATCAAAGACAAAGCTTCATCAAGAGGAGTAGCTATATTTTTTGAGGTAAAAACCATCTTTTTCAACTTCATTACATCAAGGGGAAGGTTCAAGAGAGCTAGGAGGCACCATGTCTGATCTCAATGCTCAGATTGAGAAGCTTGAAAAAGGAAACTACCAACCATGGTGATTTAGAATAAGCAATTTTTTGATGGGGAAAGGTTTGTGGGGACTTGTGAGTGGTGGAGAGCCAAAACCCTACATAGATGAGGTAAATCCAACCAATGACCAGAGAAGAGCAGTAAGAGAGTGGGATGAAAGGGACAAAAGGGTCATTTTCATTTTATCTCAGCATATTAGCAACTCTATGGTGTTGATGACGCGGCAAAGACTCGAACCTTGTCAAGCGTGCGGAATTCGCCGTGCCAGTGAAGGTTGCTAAGCTAGAGTGATATTAGAACACCTCCATAATCAGGAGTAGCTTAGCAAAGTTACTGTCACTCAAACATATAAGACTGTGTTTTGAATTCACTGAAATTCCACTGGAACTTCACCGGACTGTCACCAGACTGTCATCGAACTGTCACCATAATTATACCGGAATCCTACCAGAATCAACTGCAATTCTATTTGTAATCACTTCAAGTGAATATACAAGAAGTAAGGAAGTGATGCGTAAACCTCATTCACTGAATGAACTCTTTTTGAAGTTTAAGGAAAAACTTCACCGGTTTAGAATGTCTCTTTTCGGTCAGACTTTGTACTGTGTGTACATATCCATTTCACCAAAATCTTTGATGAACTAATAGTAGAGATGTCTAGCTATAAGATAAGCTATCTCTCATACAAAACTTCAATTTATTCTACGAGACATACTTTGTTGTTCTACCGGAAAACACGTTTACTGAGAAAACTGTAACTGATCGAAAAATACGTTTACTGAGAAAACTGTAACTGATCGAAAAATACGTTTACTGAGAAAGTACCGGAAAACATGTTTTCCTGAAAGAACTGTAACTGATAACTAACTTTATACCGCAACATGAAAATACTCAGATTTCTTCACATACGAAGAATGCGCACAAAAACATCCACATGAACATGTGTTTTCTATTAGAGAAGATGTGTACAAAACTAGCTTGGCCTCTTCTTGCTCAAGCTATGGAAACTCTCTTATACTGAGTAGTTTCTTCTTACCATCTCTCTCAGATGAATACCTGACATTTTAGGTTTCTATTATTCATCTTTACATACGCAATCTCTGGCATCTTCTAGACCTTTTCTTGATTTCTATATACGCTCTATTCGCACAACGCACTCTTCTCACGCACGCTCTTGCTCGCTCTCTTTTTCTGTTCTCGTCTCTCTTTTTATACAGTTTTGATCCGGTGTAACAAACTCTAATTCTGGAAGTTTCTACGCTGTACATTACAGTTGTGAATTTGTCCCTTCACTAAGGCTTTGATTTTCTGAATACTTTGATGCTGCTTCTCTTTATCTTCATTTATCTTTATGTCTGTCTGTATGTCAAATTCGTGAGTGATTCTTCAACAGCTCCCCCTCAATCACTAACTTGACTCTTCCTGTCTTTCATATATGTTTCTTTCTTTTATACCTGCCATTTCTTTGAATCTGCTTGTCTTTGTTCCATCCAAACTCTTTGCCAAAATATCTGCAATCTGATCTTTTGTCGGAGTGTATACAATTTCTAGCTCCTTCTCCATCACCTTTTCCCTCACGAAATGATACTGAATCTCTATGTGCTTTGTTTTTGCATGAAATACTAGATTTGCTGCAAGATACGAGCTCATATTATCTCCATGTATGATAGGTATACCTTGATCAATACCCATGCTTTTGAACAAGGTCTGCATCCATATCACTTCTTTAGCTGCTTCTACAAGTCCTTTATATTCGGCTTCTATTGACGATAGAGCCACTGTGTGTTGTTTCTTTGAACACCATCTCACTAGCTTATCTCATAGGTATATCATATACCCATGTGTTGATCTTCTATCATCTTGACTTCCTGCCCAATCTGAGTCACTGAATGCTCTCAACTTTATATCTGACGTAAAAGGATAATATAATCCTTCCTTTATAGTTCTTTTGATGTATCTAAGAACTCTTTGTCCTGCAACCCAATGTTGATCCTTCGGACAATGCATGAACTGTGAGAGAACTCCCACTGCATAACTAAGATCCGGTCTTGTTAGTGTAGCATAAATTAGACTTCCCACTAACGACTGATACTTTCTCATATCTTTAAACTTTGCACCACTATATTTGCTGAGTTTATGATTTACTTCAAGTGGTGTTGAAGCTTCTCTGCAATTCTCCATATTAAACTTCTTCAGTAAGTTTAGGAGATACCTTTCTTCCATAACATATACACCATGATCTGTGTATGTGATTTCCATTCCAAGAAAGTATGATAACTTTCCTAGATCACTGATCTTAAACTCCTTTTCAAGCAATCTCTTTACTTCTTTAATTCCTTCATCTCCTGTCCCTGTAATTATAATGTCATCTATATAAATACAAATGTAGATTATACCTTCTTCTCTTCTTTTGATGAGTAGACTTGCATGTGCCTTCAAACTTTCGTATCCAAGTTCATTGAGATATTTCACAAGTCTGTAATTCCAAGCTCTTGGAGCTTGCTTCAATCCATAAAGTGCTTTTCTTAATCTGCAAACAAAATTTGGGTATTTGGAACTTACAAACCCTTCACGTTGTTCCATGTAGACTTCATCTAATATATATCCATTCAGAAAATGCATTCTTGATATCCAGCTGACTTAGCTTCCATCCTTTTGATGCTGCTATAGCAATCATTGTCCTTATGGTTGATATCTTTGCCACCGGACTAAACGTCTCATCATAATCTATGCCATGCGTCTGAGCATAGCCCTTGATAACTAGTCTAGCTTTGTATCTGGCTATCCTTCCATCTGCAAGTTTCTTAACTTTGAAAACCCATTTATTTCCAATTACTTTCTTACCATTTGGTTTAGGAACAAGTTCCCATGTCTTGTTCTCCTCCAGTGCGCTGAACTCTTCTTCCATTGCTTCTTCCCATTGCTTCTTGCCTTTAGCTTCATCATAGTTCTGAAGTTCTTCATCATCTTTGATCATATATGCATAATTTTTCTGAGTTATGTACGAAGTATCATAAGAATACCTTTCTGGTTGTTTTCTAGTCCTGTTTGACCTTCTTGGTTCACATTCTTCATAAGTGTCTGAATACACTTCTTCATCAAGTATAGGAATTTCTTCATTCCTTCTTGTTAATCCATTTCTGGACGTACTTGCTTGCATATAGTCTTCATCTCTATTTACCTGCACAATTGATTTCCCTTTCTCTTTTCTTCTTACCTCTTCTTCGAATTCTTCGGTTGTATGACTTTGATCTGTATACCAGCTTTTCTGTTCATCAAATGTAACATCTCTGGAAATAGTAAACTGTTTTGTTAGAGGACTCCATAACCTGTAACCCATCTGTTTTTCATCATATCCGATGAACACATATTTCTCTGCTTTTGGTTCAAGCTTATGTCTGAGTTGTGATGGTACATAAGCATAAGCTACTGATCCAAACACTTTGCAATGATCAAGTGTTGGTTTCTTTCCCCACCAAGCTTCATAAGGGGTCATTCCATCTAAAGCTGTACAAGGTAATCTGTTTACCAAGTATGTAGCTATATTTACAGCTTCAACCCAAAGAAAATTTGGGCAATCCTTTTCTTTTAGCATAGCTCGTGCAAACTCAACTAGAGTTCGGTTCCTTCTTTCTGCTACACCATTTTGTTGTGGTGTATACCTGCAGGTTATTTCTCTCTTAATACCTGCATTCCAAAGATAATCATTGAACTCTCTGGAGAAGTATTCTCCCCCTCCATCAGACCTCAGTCTCTTAAGCTTTCGACCTATGAGTCTTTCAACATATGCATGAAAATGCTCGAATGTTTCAAATACTTCAGATCTTTCCTTCAAAACATATAACGTTATCCATCTTGTAGCATCATCAATGAATAAAACATAATACCTTGAGCCACTGATTGATCCTTCTTTTGTTGGACCCCATACATCTATATGACTGAGTTCAAGTACTTCATCATGTTTGAATCCTTTCTTCTGGAAAGGTATCCTGTGGGATTTTCCCATCTGACATGCCTCGCACTTATGAATCATATGTTGGTTCTGTACATTCGGTAATCCTACTACTGACTGATTTGAAATCATAGCTTTAATTCCTCTTTCATTAAAATGACCTAATCTCTTATGCCAGAGATCAAGTTCTGTAATCACCTTTTCACCATGTGTGAGCAACGCTTGACCAATGTTCCCTTGTACTCTTAAAGTAAAGAGTCTACCTTCTTTCTTACCAGAGACAATCTGATGATATCCATTCTCAGGATCTTCTACAAATAGTCCTTCATTTGTAAATCTTGTTGGCACAATCAACAAGGATCAAACCAAAATCAGAATAGTAATAGCAGAGGCAGAAGCGGAAGATATCAGAGTAACTTTCAAAGAGGTAGACAGAATCAAAGAGGAGGCTATGGTAGAGATGGAGCAAGAAGTTGGGGACAGAATCAATCCTACAACACCACCTACAACAACTACGCAAATGACACAGAGAATGAAAGTCATACATCATTGATGATGAACTCAATCAGCACATCAGATAACGAAGACCTGAAGGTATTTTACATTGATTCTAGATGTTCTAATCACTTGTCAGGAAATATAGAACTAATGTCAGAATTGGAAAAAGGTAGTTCCAGTCATACTGTTCAAACAAGTGACAATACGAGGCATAGTGTACATTCAATTGGAAAAGTGAAATGTAAGAGTGGAGCAGATTTTCTAACCAATGTTTTGTATGTTCCGACAATACCGAAAAATTTGATTAGCGTAGGACAGATAGTTGAGAAAGGTTTTCAGGTCAGATTTACAAATGAAGGAGTATTTGTAGAAGATTACGATAATGGATATCATCAGATCGTCTCTGGTAAGAAAGAAGGTAGACTCTTTACCTTAAGAGTACAAGGGAACATCGGCCAAGCGTTGCTCACACATGGTGAAAAGGTGATTACAGAACTTGATCTCTGGCATAAGAGATTAGGTCATTTTAATGAAAAAGGAATTAAAGCTATGATTTCAAATCAATCAGTACTAGGATTACCGAATGTACAGAATCAACATATGATTCACAAGTGCGAAGCATGTCAAATGGGAAAAGCCCACAGGTTATCTTTCCAGAAGAAAGGATTCAAACATGATGGAGTACTCGAACTCATTCATACAGATGTATGGGGTCCAACAAAAGAAGGATCAATCAGCGGATCGAGGTATTATGTTCTATTCATTGATGATGCTACAAGATGGATAACTCTTCATGTTTTGAAAGAGAAATCAGAAGTGTTCGGAGCTTTCAAGCATTTTCATGCATATGTTGAAAGACTCACAGATCGAAAGCTGAAGAGACTAAGGTCTGATGGAGGGGGAGAATACTTCTCCCGAGAGTTCAATGACTATCTTTGGAATGCAGGTATTAAGAGAGAAATAACCTGCAGGTATACACCACAACAAAATGGTGTAGCAGAAAGAAGGAACCGAACTCTAGTTGAGTTTGCACGAGCTATGCTAAAGGAAAAGGATTGTCCAAATTATCTTTGGGCTGAAGTAGTAAATACAGCCACATACTTGGTAAACAGATTACCATGTACAGCTTTAGATGGAATGACCCCTTCTGAAGCTTGGTGGGGAAAGAAACCAACACTTGATCATTGCAAAGTGTTTGGATCAGTAGCTTACGCTTATGTACCATCACAACTCAGACATAAGCTTGAACCAAAAGTAGAGAAATATGTGTTCGTCGGATATGATGAAAAGCAGATGGGCTACAGGTTATGGAGTCCTCTAACAAAACAGTTTACTATTTCCAGAGATGTTACATTTGATGAACAGAAGAGCTGGTATACAAATAAAAGTCATACCACGGAAGAATTTGAAGAAGAAGTAAGAAGAAAAGAGAAAGGAAAATCAATTGTGCAGGTGAATAGAGACGAAGACTATATGCAGGCAAGTACGTCCAGGATCGGATCAGTTATGAGAAATGAAGATGAACAGGGATTTGATGAAGATGTGTATTCAGATACACATGAAGAGTTTGAATCAAGAAGGTCAAACAGGGTAAGGAGACAACCAGAAAGGTATTCCTATGATACTTCATACATAACTGAGAAAAATTATGCATACATGGTCAAAGATGATGAAGAACCTCAGAACTATGATGAAGCTAAAGGTAAGAAGCAATGGGAAGAAGCAATGAAAGAAGAGTTCAGCGCACTGGAGGAGAACAAGACATGGGAACTTGTTCCGTAACCAAATGGTAAGAAAGTGATTGGAAATAAATGGGTTTTCAAAGTTAAGAAACTTGTAGATGGTAGGATAGCCAGATACAAAGCTAGACTGGTTATCAAGGGCTATGCTCAGATGCATGGCATAGATTATGATGAGACGTTTAGTCCGGTGGCAAAGATGTCAACCATAAGGACAGTGATTGCTATAGCAGCATCAAAAGGATGGAAGCTAAGTCAGCTAGATATAAAAAATGCATTTCTGAATGGATACATATCAAATGAAGTCTACATGGAACAACCGGAAGGGTTTGTAAATTCCAGATACCCAAATTTTGTTTGCAGATTAAGAAAAGCACTTTACGGACTGAAGCAAGCTCCAAGAGCTTGGAATTATAGACTTGTGAAGTTCAAAAGCAGATGCAAGTCTACTCATCAAGAGAATAGAAGAAGGTATGATCTACATTTGCATTTATGTAGATGACATCATAATCACAGGTACTTCAAATGAAGGAATTAAAGAAGTAAAGAGATTACTCGAAAAGGAGTTTCAGATCAGTGATCTAGGAAAGTTATCATACTTTCTTGGAATGGAAATCACATACACAGATCATGGTGTATATGTTACGCAAGAAAGGTATCTCCTAAACTTATTGAAGAAGTTTAATATGGAGAATTGCAGAGAAGCTTCAACACCACTTGAAGCAAATCATAAACTCAGCAAATACAGTGGAGCAGAGTTTAAAGATATGAGGAAATATCAGTTGTTAGTGGGAAGTCTAATCTACACTACACTAACACGATCGGATCTTAGCTATGTAGTGGGATTTCTCTCACAGTTCATGCATTGTCCAAAGGATCAACATTGGGTCGCAGGACAGAGAATTCTTAGATATATCAAAAGAACTGTAAAAGAAGGATTATACTATCCTTTTACGTCAGATATAAAGCTGAGAGCATTCAGTGACTCAGACTGGGCAGGAAGTCAAGATGACAGAAGGTCAACGCATGGGTATATGCTATACCTAGGAGATAAGCTAGTAAGCTGGTGTTCGAAGAAACAACACACAGTGGCTTTATCGTCAACAGAAGCAGAATATAAAGGACTTGTAGAAGCAACTAAAGAAGTGATATGGACGCAGACCTTGTTCAAAAGCATGGGTATTGATCAAGGTATACCTATCATACATGGAGATAATATGAGCTCGCTATATCTTGCAGCAAATCCAGTATTTCATGCAAGAACGAAGCACATAGAAATTCAGTATCATTTCTTGAGGGAAAAGGTAATGGAGAAGGAGATAGAAATAATATACACTCCGACAAAAGATCAGATTGCAGATATTTTGACAAAGAGCTTGGATGGAACAAAGACAAGCAGATTCAAAGAAATGGCAGGTATAAAAGAAAGAAAAATATATGAAGACAGGAAGTGTCAAATTAGTGATTGAGGGGGAGCTGTTGAAGAATCACTCACGAATTTGACATACAGACAAAGATAAAGAGAAGCGGAATCAAATATTCAGAAAATCAAAAGCCTTAATGAAGGGACAAATTCACGGCCGTTATGTACAGCACAGAATCTTACAGAATCAGAGTTTGATAGAGTTCGTTACACCGAATCAAACTGTATATAAAGAGAGAACGTGCATAAGAATAAGAGAGAGGGAAGTGCGAGTTAGAACGTACCTGAGAAGAGCACGCAGAGCGCATATAGAGAGAGAGAGAAGTTCTCAGAAGACGCCAAAGATCGCATATGTACAGATGAATAACAGAAATCTGAAATGTCAGGTATTCATCTGAGAGAGATGGTAAACAGAAACTACTCAGTGTAGGAGAGTTTCTATAGCTTGAGCAAGAAGAGGCCAAGCTGGTTTGTACACATCTTCTCTAATAGAAAACACATGTTCATGTGGAAGTTTGCACGCACTGTTCGTATGTGAAGAATCCTGAGTATTTTCGTGTTACGGTAGAAATTTCGTTAACCGTTAACAGTTACAGTTCGTTCAGTAAACGTGTCCCTCGGTACTCTCTCAGTAAACGGATGTTTCGGTCAATTACAGTTATCTCAGTAAACAAATTTTCGGTCAGTTATAGTTTTCTCAAAAAACGTGTTTTCCGATAGAACAACAAAGTATATCTCGCAGAATAAATTAAGGTTTTGTATGAGAGATAGCTTATCTTATAGCTAGACATCTCTACTATTATTTTGTCAAGGATTTCGGTGAAATGGATATGTACACACAGTACAAAGTCTAACCGAAAAGAGACACTCTGAACCAGAGAAGTTTTTTCTTAAACTTCAGAAAGTGTCCACTCAGTGAAGGAAGTTCACACATCACTTCCTTACTTCTTATATACTCACTTGAAGTAATTACAAACAGAATAGGAGTTGATTTCGATAGGATTCCGGTATAATTACGGTGACAGTCTGGTGACAGTCCGATGAAGTTCTAGTGAATTTTTCCAGTAAATTCAAAACGCGGTCTTATATGTTTGAGTAACAGTAATCTTGCTAAGCTATTGCTGATTATAGAGGTGTTCTAATATCGCTCTAGCTTAGCCAACCTTTTTTGGTGGCACGGTGATTTCCGCAGGCCTGACAAGGTTCAAGCCTTTGGCGTGACGACCACCAACAGTCACGAGGAAGGAGATAAGGAAGAGAGCTCACACACACACTCTCACTCTCAAGGAGAAGCACACACACAAATTGAGACAGGGAAGAATGATCTTCTTCTTCTTCTTCTATTACATAAAAGGAATGTACAAGAATGACCTTAAAAACAAGAATACAACAAGTGCAATATATAAAGACCAGTACATAAGGAAAAACCTAATGTCCGTGAATGAGTGAGCTGGCAAGAAACAAATGTGCCATCACTCTCGGTAGATAAATCTAATAAAGCTCAATGAAGTATCCCTGCCATATACCGGCGTGACCACTATACATGTCAGAGAAACAAAAAACTGGTACATGTCATCCTGGATCATCACATGTTGAGCTTGATATCTCAACACTATGGTGGGTTGAGGAGATTGGTAGTATATAAAGAGGCCTTCCACGATCGAATGGGTGGAAAATGGAGGGATAGATATTCAAAGAGGGAGGCATACATAAGCAGAGGGCATAGAACATCAGAGCACAACACCATACATCGCTAAGTCATAGAGCGGTATACCATGTACTTGAGATTCATTGTGTATAAGGCATCGAGAGATACATGTAAAACAAAATTGTGCATATGCATATGTTGAAAATCAAGTCTCAATCATGCAAAAAGGCTCAACCACGAGTTCTGCAAGTGGACCAATCAAAAAGGAGGACCCAAAGTCGTGGAATAAAGTTAGAAGGTCCATCAAACTCAATCAAATTCAAATCTCATCAAATCAACCACCAAAAAGTGCACCTAAACTGATTGGTGGGTGGTTAGCTAGATTGTAGGAAAAGTAAAAGTCTATATAAGCATCATCCCACATTTTTTTCTTGAGTTGTATGCATTCCATGAGTTTCCCAGTTAGTTTAGTGAATTCATAAACTCCAGCAAGCAGCCCCCTTGCTTGCTTACCTCATTTTCTCATGAGTTTGCTCCTCTCTATCTAGAGGTGTAGTTAGGCTTTTCCAAATCTGATTGTACCAGATTGCGTTTCAAGTTATTTGGTTGAGTGATTTGTGAGAAATTGCCAACTTTGTGATGGTATATCTTTGCACATAGGCAGAGAGTGTTGCAAACAGGTAGTCTGTTTTGCAGAGGGTGGTTATCCCAACTGGAATATCCATTTGGGATGATTTAAATCTTTTTGAGTAGTTCTTATAGTCTACTACAAGTCTAAAAAATTTCATTTTAAGTATCTGTACTGGTGCAGAGAAAAGTTCAGAACAGTGAGCATATATCACTGCTTGTGGACCTAGTGGAGGGCAGCCATCTTCCATTTTTGTATTGGGGTGTTAGAATCATCCCCATTCACTGGTATCAAAGCCATTTTGGGGGCTTGGAGATATCAGTGGCATCATATTGAAGACTTTAAGGGATCAAGACAACTCGTGGAAGCACAAGGAGGACTCATCAAAGAAAGATGACATCAAAAGGGGGCGATGTCGTTCGAGATCTCAACTAGTCGAAGGTTAGCAAGGGAGAAGCTATCAAAAGGTAATATACATACCTTCTAAAGCATAGAAACACTTGAGAAGAAGCTAGAGGAGCATCTTAGAGCTCAATATGGCTGAGTATAATGCACAAATAGTGAAGTTAGAGAAAGGCAATTATCAACCATGGAAATTTAGAGTTAGCAACTACCTTATGGGCAAAGGATTGTGGGGATTAGTGAGCAGAACGGAGCCAATGCCTCATGTACATGATCCACCACTTCAAGAGCAGGTCAAGGCACTTAATGAATGGATAGAAAGGGATAGGAGAATCATATTCATTCTATCCCAATAAATAAGCCATAGCATGATAGGGCATATACAAGACCTGGACACATCCAAGAAGGTTTCGGAGACCTTAGAGAGGTTGTACTCTTCATCAACCAAGGCAAGGAAGATTCAGCTCAATGAAGGTTGAGCTTGCAGATGCTTTAGGCTCAATTGGGAGCCCAATTGAAGATGATGATCTTTTTGCACACACTTGCAATGGATTGAGAGAGGATGAAAGGTGGAAAGCATTCACCACATCAGTTTATGTGAGGGATTCCCTACCAGAATTTGATCAATTAGTCACATTGATGGTGACCGAGGAGATGAACCAAGGAGGTTCACAATCAAAGGGCAGACAAGCCCAAGTTTTCTATGTAGGTAGAGGCAAAGGCGAAAGAGGTGGACAAAACTCCCAAGGTAGAGGGAGAGGAAGATCAAGCTCAAGCTCAAGCAACCAAGAAGGCTCCAACCAAAGCTATGGATCAAGAGGAAGAGGAAGGAGTAGAGGAAGATCACATGGAAGAGAAGCATCCAATGGAGAATGCTACAATTGTGGAAAACCGGGCCATTATGCAAGAGATTGTTGGTCCAAAGGAGGAGGCAATCAAGGATACAAAAGAAACCAAGGTAATTATGCTAGTACTTCAACAAACTCAAAAAATGAGAACTTGCTTATGATGTATGGTTCAAGTGAAAGAGTCAATTCAGAATTTACATGGTACATTGATAGTGGTTGTAGCAACCATATGAGTTGCAATAAAGATGTTTTCTTTAATTTACATTCACCCATCACTCAAGGACATGTAGAGATAGGGGATGAAACTGAGCACAAGATTACACATGTGGGAGATGTTGCATTGAATAGATCTCAAAGCTCAAGGGTGTTGAAGGATGTGTTGCATGTCCCAACCATCACAAAGAACTGGTTTCGGTAGGTCAAATGGTTGAAAGAGGTTATGAGGTGAGGTTCAATGAGCAAGGATGTTTTGTTGAAGATCCCATGCAGGACCACAAGCTCATAGAAAAAGGAAAAAAGCAAGGAAGGCTCTTCACCATGGAGGTAAAGCCATCAACCCCTCACACTGTCTACTTGTCAATTGGAAATAAATAGATTGCAGAAATCGACTTATGGAAAAAAAGAATTGGGCACATAAACTTACAAAGGATGAAGGACATGCAAAGGAAGGGCTTGGTGAGTGGTCTAACTGATCTTACATCTCAGAATATGCAACATTTGTGCCATGCTTGTCAATTAGGAAAACAAAGCAGATTTCCATTCAAGAAGGGAGCACATGTGAGCAATGAAGTGTTGAATCTCATACACACAGATGTATGGGGACCTACAAGGTTTGTTTGGATGTATTGCATGAAGTCAAAGTCAGAGGTGTTTTACCACTTTAAGAGGTTCAAAAACCTAGTGGAGAAGGAAACAGGGAAGTATATAAAGACTCTCAGATCGGATGGAGGGGGAGAATATTTTTCAAATGAATTTTTAGATTTTTTACATGACCATGGCATCAAAAGGCAATTCACTTGCAGGTATAAACCTCAACAAAATCGGGTGCCAGAAAGGAAGAATAGATACATAGTAGAAGTGGCTAGATCTTTGTTAATTGAAATGAATGTTCCTAACTCTTATTGGGCTGATGCAACAAATACATCCATATACATTATGAATAGGTATCCAAACTCAGGAGTACATGGAGCTACACCTTTCGAAGCTTGGTGTGGTAAGAAACCCAACCTTTCACATCTCAAAGTATTTGGTTGTGTGTGTTTTTTTCACATACCTCAAGAGTTAAGACACAAGTTAGACCCGAAGGCAGATAGGTGTATATTTCTTGGATATTCTTCATAGCAAAAGGGTTTTAGATGCTATAACCCTTGCACCAAAGAGCTTAAGGTATCTAGGGATGTAATATTTGATGAGCTGCTCCCTTGGTATGGTAGCAAAGATGTGTTACAGGTTGACGATGCATATGAAGCCGAGAGTAAGTTCAAAGAGCAACAACAAAGCATGGAGATAAGTGGTCCAACCACTTCAAGCACACCATCACAGGAGAGTACTACATCAACTTGGCATGGAAGGACAAGGAATGAATCTCATTCAAATGAAGGAAGTAGCAATGGAAGGGAAAAGGCAAATGACGAAGACCATCGATGGGTAGACATGGAATCTACAAGTGATGAAGATATGGATAAATTAGAAACTCCAGGATTTAAAGCATCTAAACCAAGGAGGAGGAGATTCCTACCACCTAATGGTGAGGTAAGGTCATCCGATAGGGTTAAATACCATGTTCAAAGGTTAACTTATGATTCATTCATTGCAAGACACTATGCCTTCATGAGTCAAGTTATAGCTCGTGAAGAACCTAACTTTTTTGAAGAAGCAAATAAGCATAGGGAATGGATTGAAGCCATGGAGGAGGAAGTCAAAGCACTTGAAGAAAATGATACTTGGTCATTGGTGCCAAGAACAAAGGACATGAAAGTCATTGGCAACAAATGGGTGTACAAGGTAAAGAGGCATGCAGATGGGAGCATCTCTAGGTATAAAGCAAAGCTGGTTGCCAAAGCTTTTGCTCAAACCTATGGCATAGGCATTGAAGAAACATTCAGTCCAGTAGTTGATATGTCCACCATCATATTTATTGAAATTTGAGCCTCAAAAGGTTGGAAGATGTACCAGTTGGATGTGAAGAATGCTTTCCTAAATGGAGAGCTTGAAGTGGTAGTCTTCATGGACTAGCCCCAAGGCTTTGAAAATGAGAGGTTTCCACATCATGTATGCAAGATAAAGAAGGCTCTTTATGGACTCAAGCAAACCCCAAGAGCTTGGAACCAAAGACTTGTGGACTACTTAGTAAAAATGTGGATACAATCAGAGTCATGCAGACCCATCACTCTTTGTGAAGAAGAAGGGTAGAAAAATTGTTTTCATTTGTATATATGTTGATGATTTGATCATTACAGGGGATGATGAAGCCAATATCAAGGACATAAAGAGGAATCTTGGATGGGAATTTAAAATATCAGATTTAGGGATTTTAAGGTACTTCCTTGGGATTGAAGTACTATATAAAGAGGAAGGTATATACTTGATGCAAAGGAAATACATTCTTGATCATTTGAAGAAGTTTGGCTTGTGTGATTGCAAGCCCATTTCAAATCCATTAGAAGTAAATGTTAATCGAAGTTCTCATGAAGGTGAAGAAGTGAAGGATGTGACCATGTATAGCTCAATAATTGGTTCTCTCTTGTATACTACTATGACAAGACCTGATATTGCACATGTACTTGGAGTGTTATCTCAATTTTTGCAAGCACCAACAATACCTCATCTTGTTGTCGCCAGAAGGGTACTTAGGTACCTCGAAGGGTCATTGAATGAAGGTCTATATTATCCATTTGATGATGGATTAGATGTATAAGCTTATTGTGATGCTGATTGGGCAAGTTCCAAAGATGACAGGAGGAGCACTAGTGGATATGTTATCATGCTACGGAAGAAGACCATCTCATGGATCTCAGAGAAACAACCAACTATGGCTCTTTCATCGACTGAAGCTGAGTATAGAGGCTTAGCACAAGTCTCATGTGAGATTATGTGGCTCAAGAAGTTGCTTGTTGATCTTGATTTGCAGGTTAAGCAAGTACCTATCTTTTGTGACAACATAAGTAGCATATGCTTGGCTCAAAATCCGGTGCTCCTTGCAAGGTCGAAGCATATAGAAGTGTATTACCACTTTATGCAAGAGAAGATCATGTCAAAGGATGTCAAGGTAGAGCATGTCTATACAAAGGACCAATATGCAAGTATTTTTACCAAAGCATTGGATGGAGTAAAGCTACAACACTTCAAGGCATGCATTGGAATGAAGGACCTAGGCATTGAGACTTGAGGGGGAGTGTTGAAAATCAAGTCTCAATCATGCAAAAAGGCTCAACCATGAGTTTTACAAGTGGAAAAATAAAAACCGAGGACCCAAAGTTGTGCAATAAAGTAAGAAGGTCTACCAAACTCAATCAAATTCAAATCTCATCACATCAGCCACCAAAAGTGCACCTAAACTGATTGGTGGGTGGTTAACTAGATTGTGGGACAAGTAAAATTCTATATAAGCATCATCCCACTTTTTTTTCTTGAGTTGTATGCATTCCACGAGTTTCCCACTTATTTTAGTGAAGTCATAAACTCGAGCAAGCAGCCCCCTTGCTTGCCTACCTCATTTTCTCATGAGTTTGCTCCTCTCTATCTAGAGGTGTAGTTAGGCTTTTCCAAATCTGATTGTATCAAATTGCAGAGCATTTTTTATCTCTCATTGTAATCATTTTCATTGATTTCAAGCTTCATTTGGTCTCTCATATTGTGCTTGGAAGTGTTCCAAAGTTTCAAGTTATTTGGCTAAGTGAGTTGTGAGAAATTGCCAACTTTGCGAAGGTATATCTTTGCACATAGGCAGAGAGTGTTGGAAACAGGTATGATGTTTTGCATAGGGTGATTATCCCAATTGGAATATCCATTTGGGATGATTTAAAGCTTGTTGGGTACCTCTCATAGACTACTACAAGTCTACAAATTTTCATTTTAAGTCTCTATACTGATGCAGAGAAAAGTTTAGAACATTGAGCATATATCACTGCTTGTGGACGTAGTGGAGGGCAGCCATCTTCCATTTTTGTATTCGGGTGTTAGAATCATCCCCCATCAGCATAGAGTTATCCAAGAGTAGTTCGAGAATGGTAGTTGTTGATAGTCACGGAACATTGTGAAATACAGGTGAGGAAGATGCAATGGAAGTTCATAACCACAACCCATGCACAAATGCTAGTGTGGTAGATGTAGGCTTATATAGAACATAGATTACATAGTAGCATAGTGGAGAACATGAAGAACGGAAGCAATAGAATAGTAGATGATTTTGGGGAGATCTTAGAGAGACCATCGATGGTATGGAAGTGGAAAACAACACACTTTGCTAGTGATTAATGAGTACTCACTAGGAGGGAAGAAATCTTGCAGGAAGGAATTTCAACAAGTGGAGAATGCTCAAAAGAAAATACAACTAGACATGGGGGCATCAATGTTGGAAGAAGAAGGAAGCTATCAGATATAGACTCACATTCTTGGAAACAACCATGGTTAAGGATCTGATTAGTGAGCATGCCAGATACTAGTGTGTCACAAGGGAGCCACAAGAGGTAAAGGATAGGTGGGGTGAAGATCCTAAGGAAGGCTAATGGTAGGGGTGGTCGTTTGAGCAAGCAAGTGTTGGGGCAATCTGCTAGCTTCCTTATCTACCTTATCAAGAACTTATAGTGATTCCTCCTCCTTGTGTCTCTTGGTGTGAAATTCAGGCTGTTGAAGAGCCTTTAGGGTGGAGAAAACACACACACACACACACACACACACATATATATATATATATATATATATATATATATATATATATATATATATATATATATATATATATATATATATATATATATATATATATATATATATATATATATATATATATATATACACACCTTTGATATCACATCCACGTTACACATAAGCACCTATACTATGCTATTATGTTTTGTGTCAAGAACGCTTTCTCCATATTTGTAAGCATTTCTTGTTGGTTTGGCTGAGTTCTATAACACAACTAATAATCATACAATATCTTGCATTCTCTTCACTTCCTATTTATACTTTTCGGGTCAATTTTCTATTAGAAAAGTTATGTGTGAGAGTGTCAATGGTGAAAGATGTATTTATGATGTGATGAGTCTGTTATGATCTATCTTGTCTCAGAGTGAACACATTAATTCCTTGGACAAATATGGAAGAACCATTGAAATACTATCAATTCTCTACAATTGCACACGGAGTTGTACAAGTATGTGTATATCTTTGTGTGTGTATGTGTATGCATATGTGTATATATATGCGTATGGGTATGTATATGTGTATCTATGTGTGATGGTATATGTGTATGTGTATGCATATGTGTATGGGTATGTATATGTGTATCTATGTGTGATTGTGTATGTGTATGTGTATGCATATGTGTATGTGTATGTGTATGTGTACCTATATGTGTGTGTATGTGTATGTGTATGTGTATGTGTTTGTGTATGTGTATGAGTATGTGTATGTGTATGTGTATGTGTATGTGTATGTGTATGTGTATGTGTATGTGTATGTGTATGTGTATGTGTATGTGTATGTGTATGTGTATGTGTATGTGTATGTGTATGTGTATGTGTATGTGTATGTGTATGTGTATGTGTATGTGTATGTGTATGTGTATGTGTATGTGTATGTGTATGTGTATGTGTATGTGTATGTGTATGTGTATGTGTATGTGTATGTGTATGTGTATGTGTATGTGTATGTGTATGTGTATGTGTATGTGTATGTGTATGTGTATGTGTATGTGTATGTGTATGTGTATGTGTATGTGTATGTGTATGTGTATGTGTATGTGTATGTGTATGTGTATGTGTATGTGTATGTGTATGTGTATGTGTATGTGTATGTGTATGTGTATGTGTATGTGTATGTGTATGTGTATGTGTATGTGTATGTGTATGTGTATGTGTATGTGTATGTGTATGTGTATGTGTATGTGTATGTGTATGTGTATGTGTATGTGTATGTGTATGTGTATGTGTATGTGTATGGGTATGTGTATGTGTATGTGTATGTGTATGTGTATGCGTATGCGTATGCGTATGCGTATGCGTATGCGTATGCGTATGCGTATGCGTATGCGTATGCGTATGCGTATGCGTATGCGTATGCGTATGCGTATGCGTATGCGTATGCGTATGCGTATGCGTATGCGTATGCGTATGCGTATGCGTATGCGTATGCGTATGCGTATGCGTATGCGTATGCGTATGCGTATGCGTATGCGTATGCGTATGCGTATGCGTATGCGTATGCGTATGCGTATGCGTATGCGTATGCGTATGCGTATGCGTATGCGTATGCGTATGCGTATGCGTATGCGTATGCGTATGCGTATGCGTATGCGTATGCGTATGCGTATGCGTATGCGTATGCGTATGCGTATGCGTATGCGTATGCGTATGCGTATGCGTATGCGTATGCGTATGCGTATGCGTATGCGTATGCGTATGCGTATGCGTATGCGTATGCGTATGCGTATGCGTATGCGTATGCGTATGCGTATGCGTATGCGTATGCGTATGTGTATGTGTATGTGTATGTGTATGTGTATGTGTATGTGTATGTGTATGTGTATGTGTATGTGTATGTGTATGTGTATGTGTATGTGTATGTGTATGTGTATGTGTATGTGTATGTGTATGTGTATGTGTATGTGTATGTGTATGTGTATGTGTATGTGTATGTGTATGTGTATGTGTATGTGTATGTGTATGTGTATGTGTATGTGTATGTGTATGTGTATGTGTATGTGTATGTGTATGTGTATGTGTATGTGTATGTGTATGTGTATGTGTATGTGCATGTGCATGTGTATGTGTATGTGTATGAGTATGTGTATGTGTATGTGTATGTGTATGTGTATGTGTATGTGTATGTGTATGTGTATGTGTATGTGTATGTGTATGTGTATGTGTATGTGTATGTGTATGTGTATGTGTATGTGTATGTGTATGTGTATGTGTATGTGTATGTGTATGTGTATGTGTATGTGTATGTGTATGTGTATGTGTATGTGTATGTGTATGTGTATGTGTATGTGTATGTGTATGTGTATGTGTATGTGTATGTGTATGTGTATGTGTATGTGTATGTGTATGTGTATGTGTATGTGTATGTGTATGTGTATGTGTATGTGTATGTGTATGTGTATGTGTATGTGTATGTGTATGTGTATGTGTATGTGAATGTGTGTGTGTATGTGTATGTATACATGTACATGTATGTGTATGTATACATGTACATGTATGTGTATGTGTATGTGTATGTGTATGTGTATGTGAATGTGTATGTGTATGTGTATGTATACATGTACATGTATGTGTATGTGTATGTGTATGTGTATGCGTATGGTGTATGTGTATGTGTATGTGTATGTGTATGTGTATGTGTATGTGTATGTGTATGTGTATGTGTATGTGTATGTGTATGTGTATGTGTATGTGTATGTGTATGTGTATGTGTATGTGTATGTGTATGTGTATGTGTATGTGTATGTGTATGTGTATGTGTATGTGTATGTGTATGTGTATGTGTATGTGTATGTGTATGTGTATGTGTATGTGTATGTGTATGTGTATGTGTATGTGTATGTGTATGTGTATGTGTATGTGTATGTGTATGTGTATGTGTATGTGTATGTGTATGTGTATGTGTATGTGTATGTGTATGTGTATGTGTATGTGTATGTGTATGAGTATGTGTATGTGTATGTGTATGTGTATGTCTATGTGTATGTGTATGTGTATGTGTATGTGTATGTGTATGTGTATGTGTATGTGTATGTGTATGTGTATGTGTATGTGTATGTGTATGTGTATGTGTATGTGTATGTGTATGTCTATGTGTATGTGTATGTCTATGTGTATGTGTATGAGTATGTGTATGTGTATGTGTATCTGTATGTGTATGTGTATGTGTATGTGTATGTGTATGTGTATGTGTATGTGTATGTGTATGTGTATGTGTATGTGTATGTGTATGTGTATGTGTATGTGTATGTGTATGTGTATGTGTATGTGTATGTGTATGTGTATGTGTATGTGTATGTGTATGTGTATGTGTATGTGTATGTGTATGTGTATGTGTATGTGTATGTGTATGTGTATGTGTATGTGTATGTGTATGTGTATGTGTATGTGTATGTGTATGTGTATGTGTATGTGTATGTGTATGTGTATGTGTATGTGTATGTGTATGTGTATGTGTATGTGTATGTGTATGTGTATGTGTATGTGTATGTGTATGTGTATGTGTATGTGTATGTGTATGTGTATGTGTATGTGTATGTGTATGTGTATGTGTATGTGTATGTGTATGTGTATGTGTATGTGTATGTGTATGTGTATGTGTATGTGTATGTGTATGTGTATGTGTATGTGTATGTGTATGTGTATGTGTATGTGTATGTGTATGTGTATGTGTATGTGTATGTGTATGTGTATGTGTATGTGTATGTGTATGTGTATGTGTATGTGTATGTGTATGTGTATGTGTATGTGTATGTGTATGTGTATGTGTATGTGTATGTGTATGTGTATGTGTATGTGTATGTGTATGTGTATGTGTATGTGTATGTGTATGTGTATGTGTATGTGTATGTGTATGTGTATGTGTATGTGTATGTGTATGTGTATGTGTATGTGTATGTGTATGTGTATGTGTATGTGTATGTGTATGTGTATGTGTATGTGTATGTGTATGTGTATGTGTATGTGTATGTGTATGTGTATGTGTATGTGTATGTGTATGTGTATGTGTATGTGTATGTGTATGTGTATGTGTATGTGTATGTGTATGTGTATGTGTATGTGTATGTGTATGTGTATGTGTATGTGTATGTGTATGTGTATGTGTATGTGTATGTGTATGTGTATGTGTATGTGTATGTGTATGTGTATGTGTATGTGTATGTGTATGTGTATGTGTATGTGTATGTGTATGTGTATGTGTATGTGTATGTGTATGTGTATGTGTATGTGTATGTGTATGTGTATGTGTATGTGTATGTGTATGTGTATGTGTATGTGTATGTGTATGTGTATGTGTATGTGTATGTGTATGTGTATGTGTATGTGTATGCGTATGCGTATGCGTATGTGTATGTGTATGTGTATGTGTATGTGTATGTGTATGCGTATGCATATGTGTATGTTTATGTGTATGTGTATGTGTATGTGTATGTGTATGTGTATGTGTATGTGTATGTGTATGTGTATGTGTATGTGTATGTGTATGTGTATGTGTATGTGTATGTGTATGTGTATGTGTATGTGTATGTGTATGTGTATGTGTATGTGTATGTGTATGTGTATGTGTATGTGTATGTGTATGTGTATGTGTATGTGTATGTGTATGTGTATGTGTATGTGTATGTGTATGTGTATGTGTATGTGTATGTGTATGTGTATGTGTATGTGTATGTGTATGTGTATGTGTATGTGTATGTGTATGTGTATGTGTATGTGTATGTGTATGTGTATGTGTATGTGTATGTGTATGTGTATGTGTATGTGTATGTGTATGTGTATGTGTATGTGTATGTGTATGTGTATGTGTATGTGTATGTGTATGTGTATGTGTATGTGTATGTGTATGTGTATGTGTATGTGTATGTGTATGTGTATGTGTATGTGTATGTGTATGTGTATGTGTATGTGTATATGTTGAGCCATGTGAACCTCCTCTGAAATTCAGCCATGATAGAAAGCATTTTTCACATCCAATTTGTACATATTCCAATTCCTTGCGGCAGCCACACTTCCCAATACTCTGATGGTTGGCATTTTAGCCATAGGTGAGAATGTTTCCTCATAATCAACTCCTTGGGTTTGTGCAATAACCTTAGCCACAAGTCTAGCTTTATACCTGTTTATGGATCAATCTGAGTTTCTCTTGATTTTATAAATCCATCTAGAATCAATTACCTTCATTGATGCCTTCTTTGGTACTAGCTCCCAAGTATCAGTCTCTTGGAGTGCTTGTATTTCTTCATCCATAGCTTCCTTCCATTCTGCCTTGGTCTTTGCTTATTCATATTAAGTAGGTTCTTCAAGTGGAAAATCCTTAGAAAGATAAATGGAATGCTTAGTAACTAGTGAAGTATCATACCCGTATCTGATTGGCTTCTTGCTCTCCCTTTGTGATCTCCTTAGAGCTTGGTTGGATGATTCAAGTAAGTCTTCCAACCTCTTCATCTTGGCTTTGCCTTTTGATTTCCATGGTTTGAACTCCTCCAAGTTGATGGTGTCCTCATCATCTGATTTGATGTCTTCAATGTGGCTTTGCTCCTCCTTGGTGAGGCTTGGAAATTCCTCTTCCAAGTCATATGGTAACTTAACCTTCCTGCATTCACTTTCAAACCAAGAATCATTCTCATCAAACACATCTCTACTAAGCATAAATCCTTTGTTGGATGTATTATAAAGACTGTATCCTTTCTTATTTAAATCATACCTGTTAGCGGCCGCTGGATTGGAAATGTATAACTGAATCTTGTTTGCACGAGCGAAAAGTTGTTACAGACAGTTTGTAAAAGTTATATAAATCAAAGAAAGACACGCCAGTGACGTTTTTACACGGTGGATCACCAGACTATCTGTCTGGGTGACTGAGGGGGGCGTTACTGTAGTGTCTGTTTGCATAATTTCAAGTATTCTGAGTTTTATGTTCGTCTTTTGTCTTGTCTGCCGTCGACATCTGTTCTGTTTGTTAACTTCATAGACGTTCGAGAGATCACCTGACTATCTGTCTGGGTGATTTTTCTGTAGCGTTACTGTGTGTCGAGTCATTAATTCAGAGTTTCTTGTCGACTTTCTGAGTATTCTATGTGTATCTGTGTTTCGCCTTGTCTATTGTCTGTGGGTATCCATTGTGGTTGTGAGTCTTAGTTAGTTCGCGTATCATGTTGTTTCTTTTCTTGAAATGTTCTGCAAATATGTGGCGAAGTCTGTGCAGCCGTGGTAACTCTTCTGGTATTCGGGTTAAGTTGTCTGTAGTATCGAGGTCCAGGATCAGACGACACAGTTTAAACGACAGTAAAGATTTCCTGGGTCGCGTACTGAATCTTCAGTACGAGGTATCTGAACGCTTGGATTCTCTGTGTCTTCAGACACTGGTAGGATTGTGGTACCTATTCGGTAAAGATCGAACGCTTACTCTTGCTTCTGATATTGTGAGTAAGTTAGGAGAAGATGCAACATAGCATCTTAGCGTATTCGGTACATGTGGCTGAGCTAAGACTGTGAACTGTGATGTCTAAGTACAACAGATTCTTAATAGAGCTCTCAGCATTAGTATATTGATGTGTGTAAGCAGTTAGTTTGGGAACTAAGTACAGGGCCTCTGTCTAACAGACCCCTTCCACTCCCAAGAACCCAAGAATCGCTTAAACGCACTTCTAACAGTTAGAAGAATAAACAGCGTTTAACACTGGCGCCGTCTGTGGGAAGGTGGCAACAGATCAGATTGTTGCAAACCTGTTGTGGAAACGTGACTGTAAATTTTTAATCGACAGTAATAGTACGCGATTAGTACAAAAGATGATACATGCCGGTTACTCGATCCGGTGAAACGTATCCAAAGAACCTCCAGCCTGGGGTACTTAATTTGCTAAAAATGACTCCGGGAGGAAGAAGTACAACTAGGTCTAACTCAGTTGTCAAGAAAGTAAAGAACATTAGTAGTGATTCCGGTCATATTCCGATGGAACGTGCTACGCCTCTGGTAAATTCCGGTACTATTTCGGCACAGTCTATCGAAGATATAGTAACTCTAGAATCTACCAGGACGCAGCCTGAAATTAGTTTAACAACATTGGGTAAAGATTCAAATTTGTTTACGACTAGAAACACTTTAGCCAAGGAAATTAGTGAAGGAGAAAAAGCACCTTGTTTTGGCAAAGATTCGACACATTACGATGATATTTCGGTAACAGTTACTAAAAGATCACAGTTTTTCGGCGACGGTTTACCATTCCTCGGTGAATCTTCAGCCCAGTCACTGCTATTGGGAGTAAGTTTCCCTACATTCGACATCAAGAAGGAAGGTAGCTTGTTCGAAACCGAGATTCGAAACATACTGAATAAGATTATCGAACCGAAAAGTGCACAGTCCGACGATACAGATTCCGATAGTTCAGATATTCAGCCCCGTGATACAGAAGATAGTCACAATACAACCATCAGAGCCATGAACGGGCAACAACAACAACAGCAACAACAACAACAACAGCACCAACAACAACTATGCCCACCAAGGCCGACTCCAACAGGAGTTACGTACACCAAATATGGTGGATTCCCAGGAGATGACCCGGATGCTCATGTATGCACATTTGAGATAAGTTACGCAGTGCTCAACCATCCACCTGATCCGGCATATAAGGCTATTGTTTTCCAATCGACATTGGTTAACGAAGCAGCTAGATGGCTTACAGAATATGATATTAACCATTTCGGCACCTATGAAGTAGTAAGGGATGCCTTTTTGCAGAGATTCAGGCTAAAGAAGAATCCAGCCGAAATTTTTGACTACCTGCAAAACAATAGACAGAAGATAAATCAAACAGTACAGGAATACGCCACTCTATTCAGGACTCATTTGAGGCAGTTACCACCAGCACATGCCAACCTACCGGATGATGTTATTACTCAATGGTTTATCAATGGATTGACTCCACAACTTAAACAAATTTTGATCATATGCTGTGTAGGAGCTATGATGCTAGATGCCGTGATCGCAATGGCTTTGCAACTTGAAAACAAGGTTGGAGGATTTACAGAAGATCTGGAGTGGTTAAAAGCAAATAGAAATATCACCGAAGACTCGACCAGACAGATGTACTACACTACATGCAAGAATTCAGGCCATACTAGTGCCACTTGTGCACTTAATCAGTTGTTTTGTGCTATCTGCAACACTACCGGACACACCACCAAAAACTGCGCATATAATGCCAAAGTTCAGGGAACAGCAACTGTCAATGCAATTATACAGGAACCAGGGCAGCTAGCCAATCACTATGTACCTCTGCAAATGAGAAACAACCAGCAACAAGGATATCGAAATTATAGAGGACAAAGAAATAATAACTACAATGCAAACCGCTGGCAGGCCGGACCAGCACCGAAAGATCCCAATTTTCCACCACGGTGCTGTCATTTTTGTGGTGAATTTGGTCACATTAGAAGATTTTGTAAGGATGCAGCTGAGTATGATCAGAGGAAGAAAGAACGTCAAAACCCAATGGCTAATATGGTACAAATCACACCAGTAGAAACGCACGCTGCAATAATTCAGACCCGATCCGGTAAACAACTGCAACCAGCAGCAGAAATATTTGAACCAGGCATACGTGAACAACAAAGGATGTATGATAAAGCTAGTCAATGGACCACCGCAGAACTTCCAGTCTTCCCAGATCCTATTCCGGTGACCCAGACTCCGTTAACCGAGGAAGGAACACAACAACAAGATTCTAATTCAGCAGCAGGCACATCATCTTCAGCAGGCGCATCATCTTCAGAATCTGTGGAAAATACAATCCAATCACAAAAGGCCTGGGAAATTTTATCTAAAGCATCCATCACTCTTCCTCTGGGCCAATTACTTGCACTAGTACCGGGAGTTCGACAACAATTCCAACAACAGTTCAGTCCTGTGCCTTCTTGTATTCGAGCAACAGCAACAGTGCAACCGGAACCTGATTCTACGGTCGATCATTCAGTTCCTTTAAATACGGTATGATATAAAGATCATAAGATCACACAGGTACTAATTGATGGAGGATCTGGTGTCAACATTGCTACTGCTGCACTGTGTAAAAAGTTAGGATGGACCGAAATTGAACCAGTTCAGTTTTTTGTCAGAATGGCTAACCAGTCAAGAGTCCATCCCGTAGGACTTGTACGAAATATACCAATAACTTTACAAGGTACAACATTTAAAATGACCTTTGTCATACTAGAATTACCGGAATCCACCCTTGATTATAATCTCCTTTTCGGCCGACCTTGGCTGAAGCACGCTAAGGTGATACAAGATTGGTCTGCACAGGAACTCACTTTCAAAGATAATAATCGTAAATACGTTGTAAAATTAGATGCTATACAACCTTGCGAGTTGCATGCTAGACCATATTTTGCGGAACCAGTCCATATGCTAGATGGGTTGTCAGATGATGAAGAAGAAGAGTTTCTGAAAAATAACATTGACTTGATCTCCCTAGGAACTGTTGATCTACAATCTGTTGTAGATAATTGGAATCCTACAGTTTGTACGGTGGTGACTGTAACAGAAAAAGATATGAAAGAAGATAAGGCTACCATAGATGACGCTGATCTACAACAACTTTTTAAGCCAGCTAAGGATACAGAGAAGCCTCGACAATTCTATGTCCCAGAAGATCAACTGACTACTTAGGTGATGAAGAAAATCCACGACCTGTTAAGATAAAGGAGAGCTTACCGGAATTATTTCAAGCAGATCTAATCCAACTACTTTGAGAATTTTCTGATGTATTTGCATGGGATTACAAAGATATGAAGGGTTTGGACACGCGCATCTATCAACACAGGGTCATGCTGAAACCGGAAGCAAAACCACTCAAGCAACCGAGCTACCAGATGAATCCAAACTATGCATCACAGGTAAAAAGAGCTTGATAGGCTACTCAAAGTCGGATTCATTGTACCAGTAGAGCATGCTGAATGGATCTCACCAATTGTTATTGTCCCTAAAAAGAATAAGCAGTTACGAATATGTGTAGATTACCGAAAACTGAACGCAGCTATAGTGCCTGATCCATTTTCGCTCCCTTTTCTTGACACAATGCTTGATAGAGTAGCAGGACATGAAATGTATTCATTCTTAGATGGGTACAGTGGGTATAATCAAGTTAGAATGGCTGAACAAGATATACCGAAGACCGCCTTCATTACCAACTGGGGTGTTTTCGCATGTACGGTTATGTGGTTTGGATTAAGAAATGCCCCAAGTACGTTCCAAAGGTGTATGCAGGAAATATTTTCTCCTTACCTTACCTCTTTTATACAAGTATATCTTGATGATTTTTCGATTTTCGGTAAGATGATAGCACACCTGTTCCATTTGTTGGTGCAAGACAAGCCTACACACATTGGCTTGGAACTTTGGAACTTTGGAAGATGGGCTTGAAACCCTTGAAGAAAGTCTCTACATGAAGAAAGGACCATAGGAACCTATTCCTATATGTTATTACCATTTTACTCATTTGTAAAAGTCATTGTGACTTGGGAATAGCTTATAATCACACCTACTTGAGAAAGTCGTGGAAAAATAGATGATGTAATTGAGGGAATATCTCCCTAAGTTTAGTGGAGAGATTCTAGGGAGCTTCAATTTGAATTTCAAATTCAAATGACCAATCAACACTTATAAAAATCATGGAGAAAAGTCGCGGGTAGGTGTCACTCTTCCCGAGGTATTTCTGAGTGAATTATTTAGTGTGTGTGAGCTACACCATAGCCTACACCTCTGAGTACCATTGAGCATCACATTTCATGCCAATGGGAATGTACAATCAATAGATTTAATACATATACTCATATTGATCATTTCTGTTATTCTCTGAGTGTACTCTTCAACTCTGTCAACTTCAACAGGGCATATCTCAATATCTACTGAACCAAATTGGATGATTCAAAGTGCATTGGATTCAGCTCAAAGTCTACTATACACCTACAAAGTTTCAAGACCATTGGATCAACCATCACAGAGAAATCTCAGTCGGGGTGCTCACTGGTCTGTGACTGTAAGTCTCCTAAAAGGTCGGGGGTACACCTTATTTTGCTAAAGTGATTTCTCTGAGTGTGGTTTATCATTTCCTTTCATTCCACTTGCAAATGGAAGCTTACTAAGCTAATAGAATATCTCTAGAAGGAATTTTGCTAATTGTAACTACACTGGTCACACTGAGCATAACACTGAGCAGGTGACAATACCAAAATAGCAAGTTTTTTAGGATTTTGAAGTCACAAGTAGCCTGTCTTGATTTGATCATTACTCATAACATTTTCAAAGCACATATATGGTTTCTTGGTATCATTTGGAAGCTCAAGGGGTCTACTAAACATATCTGGAGTCAAAAGAGGGCAGGTGTGAAGCAGGTCTAGCAGCACCAACTTGATCTTCTGAGTGCATCCAATCATCACTCCCAACACCATTTACGGTGCTGCTTTGAAAAATGCAGAGAATAGAGACTCTGTTTGAACCCAAACAAATCTGTGTTTGCGGTTTCATGTGGAAAGCTACTTGGTCACATTGTATCTACACAGGGCATACAGGTGGATCCAGATAAAATCACAGCTGTGTTAGAAGCACATGTACCCACTACACCTAAGGAAGTAATGCGCTTCATGGGCCAAGTAAGATGGCATGGTCGGCACTTACGGTGGCTTGCTCATTTGGCAATACCACTGGACCGATTGATAACCAAGACCCCTCGACAATTTGACTGGACCCCGGACTGTCAAACTGCTTTTGATCGTCTAAAGGGATTACTAACACAAGTTCCAATCTTACAGCCTCCCGACTAGGATCGCACATTTCATGTATTTGTTGATGCTTCAGATATAGCAATAGGGAGCGTTCTAATGCAACAAACCGATAAGTGGTTCAGACTAGTGTACTATGCAAGTCGAAGATTAGCCCCTGCTGAAAAGAATTACTCTGTAACAGAGAGAGAATGTCTAGGTCTAGTATATTCTGTCAAGAAATTCAGACATTATTTGCTGGGCCGTAGATTTACTTTTCATATAGATCATGCTGCACTTGTCTATCTACTTCGGCAACAGCATCTAGGTGGTCGATTAGCACGATGGGTTCTGCTTTTACAAGAGTGTGACTATGAAGTTATTCATCGGCCAGGCAGTTCACATGCCCTAGCAGATTTTCTCTCTCGCTTAGATTCCGGTGAAGCTCCGGTCGGTATAGATGACACAACACCGGCAATTTATGTCTCTGAATCGACTAATGATGAAATTACAGACCCACCTATGCCATCTACCTATTATGATCAGATCTTGACCTTCCTCACTGATGGATACCTTCCTACTCAGACTTCTCCTGCAATACGAAGGAAAATTTCAATTTTCAGTCGCCGATTTTGGTTTATTGTTGGGGAATTATACTATATAGATCACACTGGAGATTTACTTCGTTGTATTCCACCACATGAAGTTAACTCAGTCATTAATTTGGCTCACTCACTTCCTTCCGGTGGCCATTTTGCTGTAGACTTAACACACCGGAAAATTCTGCAAAGTGGTCTTTGGTGGCCTACTATGTATAGGGATGTATCACAGTTTTTCAAACAATGTGATAGTTGTCAGAGATCTGGACAGCCCCTGCAACGTCACCTTTTCCCTCTACAACCTGTCTTGCCATAAGGTCCTTTTCAGAAGTGGGGTCTAGATTTCATTGGCCCTATTTCACCACCAGCAATCCTCAGTAATAATCGTTATATTTTGACATGTACTGATTATGCTACCAGATGGGCAGAAGCCTGGGCTGTACGGTCTGCCACGGCTGTTGCGGTAGCTAAGTATCTACTGAAGGATGTCTTTCCACGTTTTGGCTTACCGCTGGAACTTGTTACAGATCAAGGCACTCATTTTGTTAACAATTTAATGAAAGTACTCACACATTCGTTTCAGGTCACACATAAATTTAGTTCACCATATTATCCTCGTGCAAATGGTTTGGCTAAGAGTACAAATAAAACTTTGTTGAACATGCTTCGAAAACTCATTTTGGAAACACCAGAGAGATGGGACCAACTGCTACCTACAGTATTATGGGCATATCGGACTACATACAAGGTAACAACAGGATTAACCCCTTTCAAACTAGCTTATGGATTAGAAGCAATAGCACCGATGGAGATAGTTATACCAAGTTTACGAGTAGCAATCACTCAGAAACTGCTACCTGAAGAATCACTGTCATTTCGATTGGATACACTCAGAGAATTAGACGAGCATCGATGGCACAATTTCTTGACTATGCAGGAAGTACAGCTAAGACAAGCTCGAACACATGATCGATATCTAAAGACTCCAATTTTTTCGGTGGGACAACTTGTACTCTTTTACAATGCAAAGTCGAATCGCTCTGCTGGAAAATTCAAGTTAAGATGGTTTGGTCCCTATCGAATTTCTGAACAAGTGGGCCCAGCAACTTTTCGGTTGACTACGTTGACCGGAATTCCTCTTCCGAAAGTCATCAACGGTTCAAAGCTGCGGTCGTATCAACACACATCTAACCCACACTGAAACGATTCGCGGTTAGCTGCGTCTTTTGGCATTCTCTTTTCTTTTATTTTCTTTTCTTTTCTTTTTTGGCGTGCTTAATAAAATAAGTCTGTAAATATCCGCGTTTTGATACCTAATTATGTCCACAGCCACCCTGCCCTTGCCAGCTACTTACGCATGCACACCGAAGTTAAGAATTATCATCTCAATACCGCGCGAAGATTAGTCATTCTTGATTGCTCTCCACTGCAACGCATCTACTTAACCTTTTCTGTTTCGCCAAAAATCGCTATTGTGTTTGTGTGATTTGTGTTATTGTGCGTACCCTGTACTCTGTGTGCTTGTGATTACTGTCTCTGTGTGCGCCATGGAAGCTTTGGCTAACTATGCCGCCTTCCGTGATGGACTCCCTGCCGACGTAGGAGAGTTCCTGCGCATTCGTGGACTATCCAACTTCGTTGAACTGCCTTGGCATTCAGTGGAATCCCACCCATTCTTTGCCCAGATCATCTCCGCCATCGCCAACACACCTGCCACTGAGCAGAGTTGGCCGATCACCTCCCTCCCATCCCGTACACTTATCACCTTCCAAGCTTTTGCAGAAGCGTTTAGACTCCCTCGGCAAGGTCGGGAAAATGGCCCGAGTCTGCCAGTCGCAAGAATGATAGAATTATTTCCTAGGTATTCCTCAAACGACTATGCGATCCTGTGTCGATCGGAACCTGAAAGATAAGACCTCCAATTCTTAGTAGCTATTCTCAACCTACAGAAACGCACCTATGGAATATCATGTCCCTTCTACTCCACCATAGATTTAGCTGCTCAAGAACTAGTCAACTTCGCATCATTCTTCTTCCACTGCATTCACCGAGAATGCATATCCATAATTAAACAGGTGAACAAGGGAGGCATGCCAAGGTCCAGATTGCCGCACATCCTGTCCTTCCTTTTTCCGGCAATACTTGCAGCACAACCACCACCCCGAGGGCCTGTTCTGCGACATGAAGAATCTGTACAATTATGGGACGATGAGGAAGAAGACGAAGAGGAGCTAAACCAACTCTTCCGCAGAAAGAGAATCAGAATCATTTCTTCTGAGAGTGAAGCACAGGGATCAGCCAAAGGAAACAAAGATGACGACAAAGAAGAAGCAAAACATGACGAAGAAACATTCCACGACACCGCAACATCGATCCAACATGAATCCTCCGCACAATCATCTTCCCAGGAGCAACAAGAACAGGAAAATCATACTGAAGCTGACACAATCTCTACAGAAGAAGCATCCCAGCAACAGTCTGAAAGGGAACAGCAAGAAAATGAGGAACAAATTGCTAAAGAAGTTCTCGAAGAGCTGCTTAAGGCAGTTGACTCCACAGCCGAAGAAACTACACAACACACCAGCGATAAGGTACAATAGTCAAATTCTGTTCTTCCCACTCCCCCACCGGAGCCACCAATCGAAACCATTATCCCCATCCAACCCATTCACCCTAACGAACCCGCTGACTCCTCTTCATCATCACCAAACTACTCCCCACCCAACTCCCAACAACTCCGAACCGTGTCCTCATCTCAACCTCGCCAACATCTCCCACTTCCTTTGATTCCCGTAATCTCTGAATTGGCAAACATGGGTCAATTGCTCATTAACCTATCACAGCAATTACCAATCCAAATGAGAGAAGTCACAGATAACATCCGGAATGAGCTACAACACAAGGTGGACGTCCTAGAAGCAGACATCATGCCCCTGCAAGAAGAAATAGATGCGGTCAGAGCAGAAAACCATCAGCTGCACTCACAAATTACCCATCTCCAAGCTCAACTTGCAGAACAACAGAAACTTGCCGATCAAAGAGATACCGCACTGGAAGATCTCAACCAAAAGGACAAGCTACTAAGCAAAGCACAGGCCAAAATCAGTCAGTTGAACATCGATCTAAAGGATAAAGAAGATGCTAGAATAGCATTAGGTAATCTATTGGAAGAGACCAGAGTGCAACTCAATGAAGTGGTGCAGCAAAACCAAGAACAGCAGAGGCAAACTAAGCTAACCAAAGAAGAACTTCAAAGAACAAAAGAAAATTTATCAGATGTCAACAACATGCTCAAACATTATTTGACCAAGGAAGCTCAGACACAAAAGCTAATATCAGATCTCCGACACGAAAAGGAGTCATACTCCAGAACAGTAAACTTTCAGATTCAAGAAATCAAAAGAAGGGAGAATCAACTGGAAAATCAAAAGGAAAGAGTACAGAAGATGGAGCAACAGGTTGCAGAAATGAAGACATCCAGAGATGCGGCGCTTGCAAACGAATTTTATTTACAGGAAGCCTTTCTGCAGACCCAAGCAGAAATTTTGCTCACCGAAGCCATAGCTCTAAGTTCGGTAAGAATAGATGCACAGTTAATAGAACCGGACACCCTAAAACAATTATTAGAAACTCTAAAGAAAAAGATCGCCCACACCTTTAGATTAGCTAGAAATATGTACTTAGAAGGCATTATAGATGAGCAATAGTTTTGTAAACCTGCGGGTTCGAGTCCACCATGCGTGCCAGAGTGTTAGCGGCTGCCGGATTGGAAATGTATAATTGAATCTTGTTCGCACGAGCAAAAAGTTGTTACAGACAGTTTGTAAAAGTTATATAAATCAAAGAAAGACACGCCAGTGACATTTTTCCGTGGTGGATCACCAGACTGTCTGTCTGGGTGACTGAGCGGGGCGTTACTGTAGTGTCTGTTTGCATAATTTCAAGTATTCTGAGTTTTATGTTCGTCTTTTGTCTTGTCTACCGTCGACATCTGTTCTGTTTGTTAACTTCATAGACGTTTGAGAGATCACCAGACTGTCTGTCTGGGTGATTTGTCTGTAACGTTACTGTGTGTCGAGTGATTAATTCAGAGTATCTTGTCGACTTTCTAAGTATTCTGTGTGTATCTGTGTTTTGCCTTGTCTATTTTCTATGGGTATCCATTGCGGTTGTGAGTCTCAGTTAGTTCGCGTATCGTGTTGTTTCTTTTCTTGAAATGTTCTGCAAATATGTGGCGAAGTCTATGCAGCTGTGGTAACTCTTCTGGTATTCAGGTTGTCTTAAGTTGTCTGTAGTATCGAGGTCCAGGATCATAAGGCACAGTTTAAACGACAGTAAAGATTTCCTGGGTTGTGTACTGAATCTTCAATACGAGGTATCTGAACGCTTGGATTCTCTATGTCTTCAGACACTAGTAGGATTGTGGTACCTATTCGGTAAAGATCCAACGCTTACTCTTGCTTCTGATATTGTCAGTAAGTTAGGAGCAGATGCAACATAGCATCTTAGCGTATTCGGTACATGTGGTTGAGCTAAGACTGTGAACTGTGATTTCTAGTACAACAGATTCTTGATAGAGCTCTCAGCATTAGTATATTGATGTGTGTAAGCAGTTAGTTTGGGAACTAAGTACAGGGCCTCTGTCTAACAGACACCTTCCACTCCCAAGAACCCAAGAATCTCTTAAACGCACTTCTGACAGTTAAAAGAATAAACAGCGTTTAACATACCCTACGAGGATGCACTTCTGTGCCTTAGGGTCTAGCTTACCTCTAATTTGAGATGGAACATGCACATAAGAAACACATCCAAAGATTCTGCAATGTTCAAGTGATGGCCTCCTACCATGCCATGCCTCATATGGGGTCATCCCATCAAGTGATTTGGATGGAAACCTTTTAATAAGATAAGAAGCAGTAGATACACTTTCTTCCCACAAATAATTTGGCAACCTTTTTTCATTAAGCATTGATCTAGCTATTTCAACGATCAACCTATTTCTCCTCTCTGCTACCTAATTTTGCTCAGGGATATACCTTGTTGTAGTCTCCCTTTTAATTCCTCTATCCTGCAAGAATGCATCAAATGCATTGGAGAAGTACTCACCTCCTCCATCTTGTTGGAGCAAGTCTATGACAAACCTAATTATTGGCTTGAGTCTCACAAAGTCTTAGAAGAAGCTTCAAAATGAAGACTATTTAAAGTTCACTTGTGAACTACCTCTTGTAACTTTTGAAGAGTTTACTTAATGTAAAAGTGAAAGAATCTTAAGTGGTTGAGTCCACTTGATCAAGAATGGAAAGAGGAGCCACGAATTCATGATTTGTGGTAGGTAGAGAATCAAATCAATCATTGATTGATTGGAGAGTGATTGAGGGAAGTTAGCCTCCCAAACTCAACTATAAATAGATGGCAGTTTTAGTCGTGGTTAGAGAGACCTATGTGAAGACCTCTAAGAGCTGAGCTTTATGCCATATCAAGGTGTGATTACAAGGCACACATATGTATCAGTAAGTCATTGTATTCTACAAGCAATATACTTTCATTCTCATGATTATTTGAGTTAATATGTCCATGTTCTTGTGAAGTGTACTACTCAATGCCATTACTCTCAGTTTTCTCAGTCAGATTGCAGAGATGTTTTCTCTGAGCTTGGTGCATCATTTTCAGTAATTTAACTTGGTAAAGTTAGCTCTATAAGTCTACTATATGCTCACAAATTTTCATGTCATTTGGATGTTGCAATCTTCAGTTATGTGCATTTGAAGTCAACAGGGTCTGTTCATCTTCACTTCTCTATCAAGTACCCGACTTTTTTACTCATCTTGTCAGAGCAATTTCTCAGTGGTTCCTTATTCAAATTCAATGATTTAAATCTTGTTGGATTTATCTTACTCTCTAGTATGACCATACAAATTTTCATTATCATTGGATTCCTACATTTTGAGTTATGGTCATTTTTCTGCTCATTGGTCTCAAACTGTAGCAGCCCGTGAAAATCGGGATGATGTCATCACTTGTTAAAACTCATTCTCAGTGTGTGGTTTATTATTTTTGATGAGATTACTCTAGAAAGTTATCTCTTTAAGATACCTAGACTTCCCCAAGAGGAATTAAGCTAATTGCTGTTGTGCTTCGAGAATTATGTAAAACACTAGACAGGTGTATGAACCAAGAATAGCAAGTTTTCACCTCTGAGCTAACTCCAACTTCTCTGTTCTGATCTATCTTTTTGTAAGTGATCTTCCAAGGTACATAGGGTGTCTAATACATCCATTGGCAAGCTAAACAGGCCCACCATATACTCTTGGAGTTCATTTGGCTGGTGTAGATCAAGGATTTTGCAACACCTCTTCATCTTCAAGCACATACCTATCCATCTCTTCACAGTGGTATCAGAGCAAGGTTGGACAACATGGCAGATGGATTTCCTTCATCAATTGACAAGTTGGACAGAGGTAACTACTCAGCTTGGTCATTAAGAATGGAAGCGTATCTCCAAGGTAGAAGTTTATATGGTTATGTGGCTGGAGATGAAGTTATGCCAAGTTTCAGGAACAAAAGTCAACCAACACAAGAAGAGCAAGAAAGATTGAGCACATGGTGCTCCAAGGATGCACTTGCAAGGTCTTATCTCCTCAACTCTACCTCAGATTTTTTGTTGCCTCACATTAGAAGTTGTAAGACATCTCAGGAAGTGTGGGATGCACTTGAAGCTTTCTTTTCTTCAAGTACCAAGCTAGGAAGCATCAACTATGGCTGGATTCACAACTCTCAAGAAGGCTCCCAAACAAAATGTGACTGATTTTGTCACAAAGCTCAAGGACATAGCAGATCAGTTGGGAAGCATTGGAGAGGTAATAGATGAAGAGCAAATTGTAAGGCAGGTCATCAATGGCTTGAAGGCAGATGACAAGTGGGAAGCATTCACCATAGCTATGGATTTGTACATGGACATGCATGTACCTGATTTCTATACACTCATTGGACAACTACTTACTCAAGAGGCAAAGCTTATCAAAAATGGAGAAAGCTCTAAAGGTAATCAATCTTCATCTTTATACACTGATAAAAGCAAGTCCAAAGATTTCAAAGGAAAGGCAAAGAAAGTGGATGATGAAGTAGGTACATATCAAGCTAACTATGCAGGTAGAGGAAGACATGGCAGAGGTAGAGGAAGAGGAGGTAGACAAGGCAGGGGGAGATCCCAAGACTCCAACCCATGTTCTATTTGTGGACTAACTAATCATACAACTGAAAATTGCTTTAGGAATTCCAGGAATCAAAGAGGAAGAGGATACAATAGAGGAAGTTATTGCTACTCAAGAGGAAGGTTCAACAACTACCATGGCAACTACAACAACTACAATCATTCAAACTATCAAGGAGGCTACAAAGGAAGGAGAGACTACAATAACCACATAGAAGACTCAAGCAAAGAGGATTCATTATTGATCATGAACATGGCTATGCCACAAGGTAAATCTGATGAGCATGTTTTCTACATAGATTCAAGTTGTTCAAATCATGTGGCAGGAAATGTGGCACTCCTATCAGATTTAGAAGATCCAAGGAATAAGCATGAGATACAAACAGGAGATGATACAAAACATCCTGTGGAGAAAATAAGCAATGTCAAAGCACCTGATGGAAACATCAACCTACTCAGTAAGGTACTCTATGTCCCTACCATTACAAAGAATTTGATAAGTGTTGGGCAGATAGTAGAGAAAGGATTGCAAGTCAGGTTCACAAAAGCAAGAGCATTTGTTGAAGATCCAAGTCAAGGATTCAGAAAAATTGCAAAAGGTGGAAAGACAGGTAGATTGTTCACATTTGAATTACAGGACACTAGAAACATTGCTCTCTTTAATTATGGTAGTCAGACACTCACAGAATTGGAAGTATGGCACAAAGGGTTAGCACATATTGGTGAAAGGTCATTAAAGCAAATTTGCAAGGACCAAAGTGTACTTGGACTCCCTAATTTGTCAAAACAACATATGATTTATAAGTGTAGTGCATGTCAATTTGGAAAGTCTCACAGGTTACCATTCATGAAGAAAGGTTATATGCATGGAGATCTCTTGGAGTTGGTTCATACAGATGTATGGGGACCCAACAAGGAAGCTTCAATATCTCCATCAAGGTATTATGTCTCCTTTATTGATGATTGCAGCAGATGGACTATCCTATTCTTTATGAAACACAAAGATGAAGTTTTTTCATGTTTCAAAAGATATTTGGCTCTTGTGGAGAATCAAACAGGTAAATCACTAAAAAGGCTAAGGTCAGATGGAGGGGGAGAATACTTCTCCCATGAGTTTGATTCTTTTCTTCAAGAAAGAGGAATCAAAAGAGAGGTAACTACAAGGTACAATCCTAAGCAAAATGGAGTGGGAGAAAGGAGGAATAGGACAATTGTTGAAGCTGCAAGGTCTATGTTAAATGAAAAGCATTTACCTAATTACTTATGGGCTGAGGCTGTATCTACAGCCACTTACTTGATTAACAGGTTGCCTTCAAAATCCCTTGATGGGATGACTCCATATGAGGCTTGGAATGGAAGAAGACCAAGCTTAGATCATTGTAAAATTTTTGGATGTATTGCTTTTGCTCATGTTCCTTCACAGGTTAGAGGCAAGATGGATCCAAAGGCAGAAACGTGTGTATTTATTGGATATGACAACAATCAAAAGGGCTACAGGTTATACAACCCTACCAACAAAGGATTCTTGGTAAGCAGAGATGTAGTTTTTGATGAGAACAATTCATGGTATGAAGATTCATGCAGGAAGGTCAATTTACCATATAATCTTGAAGAAGATTTTCCAAAGCTTGGTAGAGAACAACCGAAGATTGAAGAAAAAGACACCTCAGAGGATGATGAAGAATCTCAGATGGAAAAGATCAAAGCATGGAAGTCTAAAGGTAAAGCAAAATTGCAGGAACTTGGACACGAGGCAGAATCATCACATCATGGCCTAAGAAGATCTATGAGGGAAAAGAAAAAACCAGAAAGGTATGGGTTTCACACCTCATTAGTAACTAAACATTCTATCTACATAGCACAGGATATAAACCAAGAGGAGCCATCATCATTTGAAGAGGCCAAAGCAAAATCAGAATGGAAGCATGCAATGAAGGAAGAGATTGAAGCACTTGAGGGAAACAACACTTGGGATTTGGTGCCCAAGACTTCATCCATGAAGGTAATAGGCTCAAGATGGGTCTATAAACTCAAAAAGAATTCTGATGGTTCCATTAAAAGGTATAAGGCAAGGCTTCTAGCAAAAGGCTTTGCACAAACTCAGGGAATTGATTATGAGGAGACCTTCTCTCCTATGGCAAAGATGCCTACTATTAGGGTTTTGCTTAATATTGCCTCTTCCAAGAATCGGAAGATACTTCAACTAGATGTAAAGAATGCAAGAGGTATATATGGCACAACCACCTGGTTTTGAGAATCAAGTTTATCCTGATTATGTGTGTAAACTTAACAAAGCATTGTATGGTCTCAAGCAAGCTCCAAGAGCTTGGAATTTCAGGCTTGTTTCATTCTTGCAGGACAAAGGCTTTCAACCAAGCAAGGCAGATCCTTCACTCTTTATTAAAAAGAGTAATTCTGAGGTCATCTACTTATGTGTATATGTAGATGATATTATATTGACAGGAAATGATGCAGATGGTATGAAGAAGATCAAAGATCAGATGAGAGAAGAGTTCAGGATAAGTGATTTGGGTTCACTTACCTACTTCCTAGGTTTGGAAGTTGTCTACAAAGATCATGGTTTGTTTCTCACTCAAAGAAAGTTCATTAAGGACATGTTGGCAAAATTCAAGATGCAAGATTGTAAGATTGCAGGTACTCCAATGGAGGTCAATCACAAATTGAGCTCACATGAAGGTGAACTCATAGAGGACATCACATCATATCAAATTCTAGTGGGTAGTCTCAACTATGCCAGATTGACAAGAGTAGATATATGTTACAGTGTGAGTGTGCTAAGTCAATTTATGCACACACCAAGGAAACCACATATGGATGCTGCCAAAAGGATTCTCAAGTATCTCAAAGGAACCATAAATGAAGGACTTTATTATCCTTATGTATTTGATTTAGGTTTGAAGCTATTTTCTTATGGAGATTGGGCTGGCTCCAAGGAAGATAGAAGGAGCACTTCAGGTTATCTTACCTTTGCAGGTTCAAAGCTTATTTCATGGTCATCCAAGAAGCAACCCACAGTTGCTCTCTCTTCTACTGAAGCTGAATATAGAGGTCTTGCCATAGCTACTCAGGAAGCTATGTGGATGAAGACATTGTTCAAAGATCTTGGATTGGAGTTTGGAACTCCAACTATTTTTGGTGACAATATGAGTTCTATTCATTTGGCTGTTAATCCTATTTTTCATGCAAGGACTAAACATATTCATTATCACTATGTATGCGAGAAGGTTCTAAGCAAAGAGATTCAAATATCATATGTGTCCACTCATCAACAATGTGCAGATATTCTAACCAAAGCATTGGATGGTACAAAGCTTTGCAAATTCAAGGCTATGATTGGATTGCAGGTAATCTTGGAAGATTGAAGACCTCAAGCATACTTGGCTTGAGGGGGAGCTGTTGGAGCAAGTCTATGACAAGCCTAAGTATTGGCTTGAGTCTCACAAAGTCTTAGAAGAAGCTTCAAAATGAAGACTATTTAAAGTTCACTTGTGAACTACCTCTTGTAACTTTTGAAGAGTTTACTTAATGTAAACGTGAAAGAATCTTAAGTGGTTGAGTCCACTTGATCAAGAATGGAAAGAGGAGCCACGAATTCGTGATTTGTGGTAGGTAGAGAATCAAATCAGTCATTGATTGATTGGAGAGTGATTGAGGGAAGTTAGCCTCCCAAACTCAACTATAAATAGATGGCAGTTTTAGTCGTGGTTAGAGAGACCTATGTGAAGACCTCCAAGAGCTGAGCTTTATGCCATATCAAGGTGTGATTACAAGGCACACATATGTATCAGTAAGTCATTGTATTCTACAAGCAATATACTTTCATTTTCATGATTATTTGAGTTCATATGTCCATGTTCTTGTGAAGTGTACTACTCACTGCCATTACTGTCAGTTTTTGCAGTCAGATTGCAGATGGCATAAACATCACTCAGAAACAGAACAGTATCTGATGACAAAAACGTGGATGGTCCATCTTGAGCATTTACAGTTTCTTGATCATGGTCACTCAATTCTTCTTGCTCCATTATGTTAACTATTTTTAATGGTATGTTACTAGATGTGTTTTGTTGTTTTTGAGGGTTTCTTGGGCAATCCTTTATTAAGTGTTCCCTGCCACAATCCTTGCAATAGGCTCCTTCTATTCTTAGTGTAGGAGGTTGTGGACAGTCTCTAATGAAATGTTCCCCCCGCATCTATAACAAGTTATCTTTTGGCTTCCTTTGAATTGGGTTTTCTGATTGGACATGTAATTATTAGTTATGTACATGAATGTGGTTGTGTCCATTTCAATTCTCCCATTTCCCAAGTCCAAGACTTGCAGTTCAGGTTCTCTCTATTCATATCCTTCCCAATCTTCTTGATATCCTTCATTCCAATGATAATCCTCTCTGTAAGATGATCGGAATCTTGAGCTTTCTTCTTCTATTGCTGTGTATTTTACTGGTACTACATTTGTTGGTAATGGTGGTTGTTGTCCAAGTACAGGTCTTGGTTGCTCCACAAATCCAGATTCTCTTTGTAAGTTGTGTTGGTTCACATATTCTCTTTCTTTAATGGGTTGTTTGTTGTAGAAGCATTCTTCTCTAGTATGGTTTGTCCATTTTCTTTCTAAGGTACAGTATTTGAGTGTTTTTCTATCTTGCAAATGTTGTGGTTTGTGATAAGGACATTGTTGAACCAAATGATTTTCTCCACAGTCATAGCAGTTCTTATTGGTTGCTATCCTAGTGTTTATCAAATTTATCTTGGTATTAACTTCTAGGGCTTTAGCAATAGCTTGTGCTAATTCTTCTGTTGGTCGAATTTTATCTTCATTTGTTCTTGGTTGGTCAAATGCTAATAAATCTTGTCCTCTATTATCCTCTAAGTCTATTGCCTCTTTCACACATGCTCCTAGATCAGGACATCTCCTATAATACACCAAAGTTCTTAATTGTGCACTTCTCAATCCTTCTATGAACAAAGACACTTGTCTCGCCATTGAAGGTACCTCTTCTCTTGGACATCTATCAATGTATTGCTTGAATCTCCTAGCAGCTTCTCTAACATTTTCATCTTTTTGTTGTTTAAAACTATGTATCAAAGTAGTTGTACTATGTTTAATTCCAGTTTTGGAGAATTCCCTATAAAGGCTTCAAGAAAAGATTATATATCTTGATACATTTCCTTTCTTAATGGAATAAACCAAGATAATGCAGGTCTAGTTAGGGTTAGACCAAATGCTTCAAATTGCACTTTGTAATCATCTACTTCTTTTGCCCTAATTAATTGTCTAAATTCTATAGCATGGGCATGAGGATCAGAATACCCTTCATATTGATTCTTCATGCATTTAGCTACTTGATAGGGCCTCAGAATTCTTCCTTGGTTTTTCCATTGATGTCTTCTCCTAATTGGAAAATCATTTATTCCTTCAGCTTTTCTTTCAAAAGGATTTGGAGAAGTGTGTAATCTCCTTTCTTGTGGTTGTTCAGAAAAATTGTAGTTTTCATTTTGTCTTGGCAATTCTGGTTGTCCTCTGTTTTGTTCCCAAGCTCTCTTGTCTGCACATTTCCCTAAATCATTATAGTTTTCTAGATCTTGTGAAAATATGTATACACATCCCTGTCTATCCTCATATCTGCCATCCTTAAATTGTGCCACTAGCATTGAATTTAAGAGAATTTCCAAGTTTCTCATCCTAATGAGAAACTTATGCATGCCATCTTGATACACATAGGCTCCAAACCTATTTGTATACATGTACCTGAGAATATTTCTATAATCACTAGTGTCAGAGGTTTCATTTGTTTCATTTAAATTTTCCATGTTATTTGTCTGTCCTAAATCCCTTTCTTGTAAATCTCTTAACACTGGCTTTATCTCTTTCCTCGTTAACTCTTGTTTATCAAGTGTAAACAATTTAGTACCAAATCTAAAAATCATTCAATTATTTCACGATTTTGTGAAGGGAATCGTGTTTTTTTTACGAAACGTATTTTATCACGATTTTGTGATGAGAATCATGTTTTTCACGATTCTGTCAAGAGAATCGTGTTTCTCACGATTATGTGAAGGGAATCGTGTTTTATCGTGATTCTGTGATGAGAATCGTGTTTTTCATGATTCTGTGAAGGGAATTGTGTTTTTTCACGATTCTGTGATGAGAATCATGTTTTTCAGGATCCTATGAAGGGAATCATGTTTTTTTCACGATTCTATGATGACAATCGTGTTTTTCACGATTTTGTGAAGGCAATCGTGTTTTTTCACGATTCTGTGAAGAGAATCGTGTTTTTCACGATTCTGTGAAGGGAATCGTGTTTTTCAAAATTCTGTGAAGAGAATCGTGTGTCTCATGATTCTGTAAAGGGAATCGTGTCTTATCGCAATTTTGTGATGAGAATCGTGTTTTTCATGATTCTGTGATGAGAATTGTGTTTTTTCATGATTCTATGTTCCCTCACAATCGTGATTGCTCACAATCGTTGAAAACACGATTTTCAAATGAAAATCGTATTCTAGGAATCGCGAAAACTATGGAATCGTGATTTTGTGTTTGATTACAGAATCGTCATTCTGTGCAACTTTTTGTAAATTTTTGTTTTTCTTTTTTCTGATTTCTTCTTACTCTAATGGAAGCACCTTAGAAAAATAATAACATGCAATAAAGAACTTTTGACAAAATAATGATTTTTTCTATCAAAAAAATCAAAAAACAGAAAGTCGTGATTTTGTATTTTCCACTATTTTATGTATTTTTGAGCTTTTTTCCAATACTTCTAACTTGAAAATATGTAAAAATTTTATGTTAAAAGGATTTCCTTGTAGTTTGATCCCCCACTGTCCAAAAACGTTGTGATTTGCAGGAAATCACGATTCTGTCAGTGCTCTCTCCACTCACTCCCTCACTCAAATGACTATTTTTTTGAACTTCTAGGCTTTTATAGACTTGAGACGATCGCGATTGTGAGTTATTAAAAAAAAAAATTAATTCTCACTATATGATTCTTGCCCCTTCCAACAAATCTTATCCCTTCCAACAAAATTTTCATGCTCCCTCTTTTGACGAAAATCGCAATTTTGTGTTCAATTCTTAAACCTGATCACTTAATGCTCAATTCTTACTGAATTTTTACTTTCCTTTGATTGTGCAGCTATTGAAACCTTAAAATGACTTACCTCAATACCCAATATTGCAACTAGATCATTTTCATACTTTTACTAAAAATTGTGATTGTGATGAGAATCGTGTTTTTTATGAACTTCTTTTCTTTTGCACTTTCTGACTTTTCTTTCCACGTGGTCTTCTCCACTGTTCTTTACCAACTCCAAATCAATTATCACCTGCAATTATACACCACCAAACTCATTCAAAGAGATTAAAATTTTGAAAAATTTTAAACAGCAACTTTTACTCTAAATATTTATTTGTTTTTTTTTCAATTTTTGAATTTTTCTTTCACTATTCCCCTTCCCCTTTTCAACACAAATCCTCCTGCAAAATTTCCTAAGAAAAAGAAATTTGTTTGGATTTTTATAGATTTTATGAAGTTTTTTTAGTATTTTAACCCTAAATTAAGGAAAACACTTCACTTAGCATTTTCTTGTTTCAAGATCCATTGATCTTTTGATTCATGATTGGTTATAATCTTTTATGCTTGCAATCTAATCAGTTTGGAAGTAGAGCTTTTCAAGAAAATATGTGCTAAGAAGTACAAGTATCAATTCATGCAAAGATAAACTCAAACACCTTTTTTTCAAGAGGCAAATAAACTTTTTCAAGATTATTATCTTTCCTTGGATAAACAAATGGATCAATCAATTTGCACATAGCTACTTTACTTGACTTTCCTCATTGCAACCATGTCATCTTGTCCAAGATTTGAGAAATTTTGTTAGCAATCTACTTATGCAAAGATAATCACAATTTACCTTTCCTTTAACAATCTTGATTCAATTTTTTCTACACACCTGCACTTTACTCTTAAAAGGTATGAGAAACTATCAATTTGCAAAAATTTTACAACTTCTTTATCTCAAAAGGTTAATTCATGCTTCCATTTTCCAAAAGACAAGCAAAGAAACCTACCTTTTCAAGTTTTCTTTCTTGATTATAGAGTAGTACCTTTTCAATGTGTTCAAATACCATCAACAATGGAAGACCTAGCAAGGTCCAAGACTTCAATGAAGCTTTTCCTTTGTTCCTCGACAACGGCTCCAAAAAATGTTTGTTGATAACCTTTGGAGTTGTCCTCTCCAATCATTATAGCACAAACGATCAACTACACATCTTTAAATTGTCAATCCGGGAAGTATGCAAGACCACAGCCCCTTCTAGTTAATGGAATCCAAGAATAAGGGTTGGAATGATTGATTTTCTGAGAGATTCATGGAAGAGAAAGGTAATAACTAGGGTTTTGATTATCTAGAGTTCTATAACATCATTTTCAATGATTCTTGTGCCTAAAGTGTGCCATTTTCTCTATAGAAAATTTATGAAGTCAAATTTAAAAAATAGTACCTGTATCACATAGAACAGACAACCGTGATTCTGTTAAAAATGATATTTTCTAATTCTAGCTTCATTCTTCTGCTTATTCTTGCTTAGAACAATAAGATTCACCTATCCTTCTTCATCTCACTCAGAAATACATAGCTGAAGCTCACAAATTCCATGGATCACACAAAGAATAGACTCAACAAATCAAGAGAAAGAACATGAAAAGAGAAAACATGATTTTCTGCAGGAGAGCTCTTCTCATTACTTGGATAGCATTAGAGTAATACAACCAACCCTCTCAAAATAGAGGAAAATATCTTTTATACTTTTTCAAGTGTCTCTTTTCACACTTGAATTTTGGTCCTTTTCTCCTTCTATTCTAAAAATATACTATCTAAGAGCTTCCAAAAATTCTAGGAAAAATACATATGATCCTATTTTACATGAGGAAGACACTTCCTCAATTTTTACATCATTTTTATAAATATGTCCACCAATTTTTGACATTTTACAAATAATTTTCTTTCAAAAATTGCTTCTTCTAACAGTATGTGTATGTGTATGTGTGTGTATGCGTATGTGTATGTGTATATGTATGTGTATGTGTGTGTATGTGTATGTGTATGTGTATGTGTATGTGTATGTGTATGTGTATGTGTATGTGTATGTGTATGTGTATGTGTATGTGTATGTGTATGTGTATGTGTATGTGTATGTGTATGTGTATGTGTATGTGTATGTGTATGTGTATGTGTATGTGTATGTGTATGTGTATGTGTATGTGTATGTGTATGTGTATGTGTATGTGTATGTGTATGTGTATGTGTATGTGTATGTGTATGTGTATGTGTATGTGTATGTGTATGTGTATGTGTATGTGTATGTGTATGTGTATGTGTATGTGTATGTGTATGTGTATGTGTATGTGTATGTGTATGTGTATGTGTATGTGTATGTGTATGTGTATGTGTATGTGTATGTGTATGTGTATGTGTATGTGTATGTGTATGTGTATGTGTATGTGTATGTGTATGTGTATGTGTATGTGTATGTGTATGTGTATGTGTATGTGTATGTGTATGTGTATGTGTATGTGTATGTGTATGTGTATGTGTATGTGTATGTGTATGTGTATGTGTATGTGTATGTGTATGTGTATGTGTATGTGTATGTGTATGTGTATGTGTATGTGTATGTGTATGTGTATGTGTATGTGTATGTGTATGTGTATGTGTATGTGTATGTGTATGTGTATGTGTATGTGCATGTGTATGTGCATGTGTATGTGCATGTGTATGTGCATGTGTATGTGTATGTGTATGAGTATGTGTATGCATATGTGTATGTGCATGTGTATGTGTATGTGTATGCGTATGTGTATGCGTATGTGTATGTGTATGTGTATGTGTATGTGTATGTGTATGTGTATGTGTATGTGTATGTGTATGTGTATGTGTATGTGCATGTGTATGTGTATGTGTATGTGTATCTGTATGTGTATGTGTATCTGTATGTGTATGTGTATGTGTATGTGTATGTGTATGTGTATGTGTATGTGTATGTGTATGTGTATGTGTATGTGTATGTGTATGTGTATGTGTATGTGTATGTGTATGTGTATGTGTATGTGTATGTGTATGTGTATGTGTATGTGTATGTGTATGTGTATGTGTATGTGTATGTGTATGTGTATGTGTATGTGTATGTGTATGTGTATGTGTATGTGTATGTGTATGTGTATGTGTATGTGTATGTGTATGTGTATGTGTATGTGTATGTGTATGTGTATGTGTATGTGTATGTGTATGTGTATGTGTATGTGTATGTGTATGTGTATGTGTATGTGTATGTGTATGTGTATGTGTATGTGTATGTGTATGTGTATGTGTATGTGTATGTGTATGTGTATGTGTATGTGTATGTGTATGTGTATGTGTATGTGTATGTGTATGTGTATGTGTATGTGTATGTGTATGTGTATGTGTATGTGTATGTGTATGTGTATGTGTATGTGTATGTGTATGTGTATGTGTATGTGTATGTGTATGTGTATGTGTATGTGTATGTGTATGTGTATGTGTATGTGTATGTGTATGTGTATGTGTATGTGTATGTGTATGTGTATGTGTATGTGTATGTGTATGTGTATGTGTATGTGTATGTGTATGTGTATGTGTATGTGTATGTGTATGTGTATGTGTATGTGTATGTGTATGTGTATTTGTATGTGTATGTGTATGTCTATGTGTATGTGTATGTGAATGTGTATATGTATGTGTATGTGTATGTGTATGTGTATGTGTATGTGTATGTGTATGTGTATGTGTATGTGAATGTGTATTTGTATGTGTATGTGTATGTCTATGTGTATGTGTATGTGAATGTGTATGTGTATGTGTATGTGTATGTGTATGTGTATGTGTATGTGTATGTGTATGTGTATGTGTATGTGTATGTGTATGTGTATGTGTATGTGTATGTGTATGTGTATGTGTATGTGTATGTGTATGTGTATGTGTATGTGTATGTGTATGTGTATGTGTATGTGTATGTGTATGTGTATGTGTATGTGTATGTGTATGTGTATGTGTATGTGTATGTGTATGTGTATGTGTATGTGTATGTGTATGTGTATGTGTATGTGTATGTGTATGTGTATGTGTATGTGTATGTGTATGTGTATGTGTATGTGTATGTGTATGTGTATGTGTATGTGTATGTGTATGTGTATGTGTATGTGTATGTGTATGTGTATGTGTATGTGTATGTGTATGTGTATGTGTATGTGTATGTGTATGTGTATGTGTATGTGTATGTGTATGTGTATGTGTATGTGTATGGGTATGTGTATGTGTATGGGTATGTGTATGTGTATGTGTATGTGTATGTGTATGTGTATGTGTATGTGTATGTGTATGTGTATGTGTATGTGTATGTGTATGTGTATGTGTATGTGTATGTGTATGTGTATGTGTATGTGTATGTGTATGTGTATGTGTATGTGTATGTGTATGTGTATGTGTATGTGTATGTGTATGTGTATGTGTATGTGTATGTGTATGTGTATGTGTATGTGTATGTGTATGTGTATGTGTATGTGTATGTGTATGTGTATGTGTATGTGTATGTGTATGTGTATGTGTATGTGTATGTGTATGTGTATGTGTATGTGTATGTGTATGTGTATGTGTATGTGTATGTGTATGTGTATGTGTATGTGTATGTGTATGTGTATGTGTATGTGTATGTGTATGTGTATGTGTATGTGTATGTGTATGTGTATGTGTATGTGTATGTGTATGTGTATGTGTATGTGTATGTGTATGTGTATGTGTATGTGTATGTGTATGTGTATGTGTATGTGTATGTGTATGTGTATGTATAAGTGTTTGTTGTTAAAATTCAAGCTTTAAGCATAAAATTCGTGGGAAATCAATCATGGAAATGTGAAAAAAATCTACGAAAGCCAAAAGCCACGATATTGCATGAAGAAAATTCAATCAAATACTCCCCAATCCATCTCAACTAAGTCCTCCAATTTAGGAGGCCTATTTGGAAATGTAGTTCCTAGATTTTAGGGGCATACTTCTCACTATAAAAGTACCATGTATCCTTACCTCTTTTGAGCCATGGGGGCATACTTCTCACTATAAAAGTACCATGTATCCTTACCTCTTTTGAGCCATCGTCTTGGAGTTTTAGTGAATTAAGAGTGAGTACTAATTGTTGGAGTTTTAATAAACAAGCACCTTGCTTAAGCTAGCCCCTTGCTTGCTTGTGTGTGTTCTTTGAGTAGGCATATCTCTTGATTGGAATACACCATTCCATGTCCATGTAGATGCATCCAATCATTCAATAGGATGTGTGCTAGCACAACCAACAAGTGAAGGAAATCTAGATTTGCCTATAGCATATGCTAGCTAACAACTAAAAGCAATTGAACGAAACTACACCACAATCGAACGAGAAGGCTTAGGCATAGTATACACTGTTAAAAAGTTTAGACACTATCAATTGGCCAACAAGTTTAAACTTTTCAATGATCATCAAGCTTTACTATATTTGGACAATAAACCTTGCAATACTAGACGTTTAGTAAGATGGTTCCTCTTACTAATGGAATACGACTTTGAAGTTGCTGTCAGGAAAGGTAGAACCCACCTAAGGGTGGATGACCTTTCTTGCATCACTTTAGGAGAGTCACCACAAGGAGTGTCTAATGAATTACTCGATGCTGATCTGTTCAATTTGGAAGTTGTTCCTAAATGGGCAAATAAGTTGGTACCTATCCTAACCTTCAGGCCTGCAAATAAGAATGTGAGAACGAACAATGATGAAATTGTAAGATCACAAAACTATCAAATATTGGCAAGAAGCATGTACAAAGAAGATACAGAAGGTGTACTTGCTTGTTGTGTCAAGGACGATGAACATAGAAATTGGTTGCAACAAGCCCATGAAGGATTACTAGGAAATCACTATTCTAAACAAAGACCATTGTAGAATCTGAAATGTTTAGGAGTGTATTGGCTAGAATGGATAAAGAAATTCATGAGTGGATTAAGAATTGTCCAATGTGTCAAGAGAGAACCCTAGTGGAGCATGCCACTCTTTATCACATATCGTTTTCCATACTGGAGTGCTCCATCGGTAGAGTCTATGCGATAAGGAACACTTCTCAGTGAGGCTAGCCTAGCAAGAAAACGAAGCATGGAGCAAGAAGCTTAGGATTACACCTTAGTTGGAGACAACCTATATCAAATAGGAAAAGATGGTTACTTAAGACTTTGCATTCATGAATGAGATTATTTGAAAATCTTAGAAACTCCACATAGCTGTGCTGCTGGTGGACACTTTGGGCCTGATTGAGTAATCAAGACCATTCTAATCTCAGGAATTTAATGGCATACTCTTCATATGGATGCACATACCAATGTGATACATGCCAACATGCACAATATCTGATAAAGAGAGAGGAGATGCCTTTGAGACCAATGATGGGAGGACGTGCATTCTCAAAGTGGGGTATAGACTTTGTAGGTCCTATTAACCCCCAGCTAGAAACTCCCATGCATAGTACATCATTGTAGCTACGGATTACCTTACCAAGTGGGTTGAAGTGAAAGCCACAACAAAGAATGATGCTGAAACGACAGCTAAGTTCTTATTCAAGAAGGTGTTCACTAGATATGGACAACCAATAGAGTTGGTGAGCAATAGAGGCATGCACTTCGTGAACGAAGTCATTGAAAACCTTCTCCAAGAATCCTTAGTGGTACATAAGAAGTCTGGCCTTTATCACCCACAAGCTAATAGACAAGCCGAGAGCACCCATAACATCCTCTTTAAGGTTTTAACAAAACTAGTAACTAATAAGCACTCTGATTGGGATAAACAACTTCGTCATGCTATTTGGGCTTATGGAGTTGCCTACAAAACAGTACTCAATGCCACCCCATTTCAAATGGTCTTCGGACAGAATGTTGTGCTACCATTAGATTTCCTAATCCAACCTTTAAAAGTAGCACAAGTGCATGAGTAGAATGGACATGAATTGTCCTCTAGGATCTTTGATCTAGAACGCATAGGTGAGATGAGGCTATGAGCGGTAGTAGCCGTCTATGCTGCAAAGAAAAGACAAAAAGCATACTTAGATGCACACATCAAGGATAAAGGATTGAAAGAGGGAGACCTACTGTTGGTTTACACACTAAAGCAACATGCCCTTAAATTGGAAAAAAGAGGATATGGACCCATGATCATTAATAGAATTTCCACTAGTGGTGTGGTTCAATTGGCCAAGCTAGAAGATGCCATCTTGCCAAACTATATTAGTGGATGTAGAGTCAAGTTGTATCAAGAACCTCTTATAGAAGATATCTTAAGGAGACTCAACATTGCTAACAAGCGAAAAGAAGAAGAGTTAAGGGTGAGAGAAGAAGCACATGCAGAGTCTAGAGAACGTATTAGGCAAAATACGTTAAAACATCTAGGCCTAGATGTCACTCCGGAAGTCCCACGATATCACATGGCCATGTGCCAAACATCTGGTCCTGTTGCTTCTCAAATAATCAACCTACATCCCTTTTTGACCATAGAGATAGGACAAGGAAAGAATGTAAGGACTGTGAGAGCATTGATTGACTTAGGTGAAGCAACTAGTGCAGTTAGATTCTCATATTGCCAAGATCTGCAATTGAACATCAGTCCCATAGAAGTCTATCTCATAGGGTTTGGCAGTATAGAAACCCCTTGCTTTGGAGAGGTGGAGCTTCCCCTCTACCTTTAAGATATCCCAATTAGAGTCAAAATGCTAGTGTGTCAAGATGAAGACCTTAGTGAACCACTTGTCTTGGGTCAAGATTGGATTTCTGACCATGCAGTGAACTTAAATCTCAGAAGCTAACTTCTTCAAGTTTGGGCACATGAACAATGTATTACATTAGAATTAGACAATTGCATGCTCACAAATCCAAGTGTCACACATTCTCTTAGTCCTTCGCATACTAATCTTAGTAAGGAAGATGGTGTATTTGTCAAGAGCTCTATGATCCACAAGGACTCAATCATGGAAGAACAGTCTCAAAGGTGAGCAGACCCCTCTTCTTTTTCCAAGAACATTGTAGCCATCACAATTCAACCAAAGGGGCAAGTGAAACAATACAAGACAACCACCAGATCAAAAAGACACAAATAATTCAAGACGAAAGCAGTTCCAGGCATGAAGCAGATTTGGGTAAAAAAAGGAGGCCAACCACCGGCCTTGCCCCCACAATTCCCATCCAGTCAAGCCAACCATACCAAAAGACTAATGAAGAAACTAGGATGAGCTCAACGAGCTCAACCACAAGGTATCCGACAAGTTTGGGTGCCTAAGAAATTAGTTGTAGCTCAACAAGGACAATTACAAATATGGGTACCCAAGAAGCTCTCACATACACAACAACCTATGCTCTCCCACATGAGAAATGTCTTGACAAAGAAGCCGAGGAGAAGCAAGGGTTTGAACCAAGCATAAAGAACCAAAGAAGATCACTCAAATCACCTCTTCTACAATAATACAAAGACAAACATCAAAAATATGGGTTGGAAGCCAAAAGCACCAATAGCACCCATAGAACCAGAGCACCAACCATGAGGGCTACACAATTTAAGCAACCACTCAAAGATGAAGAAGTCAAAAGTGACCTCTACCTAGCCCCACATAGTTCTAAAATGGATCCCTATAAGGGGGAACGATCAATTGTAACTTGGAGATCCAATGGATACCTCCAACAAAGGACACATCAACATTTGCAAGAAACATTGAAAGCCTCGATGAGCAACAACCATGTGCTCCTTGCACAACCCTATCTTTTGCACCATTCAGATCATGCACTTCCAAAGTATGCATTAATATAGGGCCACATTACACAGCCGTGAATAAACACATTTGAGAGTCTGAGGCACAAGAGCACATTGACATAGGTCAACTATTTTTATTGTTTCTAACGTCTTTCTTCTTTTTTTGTGCTATGTTACTTAGAAAAAAGGGAAGAAGAAGAAGAAGAGGAAAAAGGGAGAGAGAGAGAGAGAGAGAGAATGAGAGCTTGTTCCTAGGCTTGGCTCATGGAACATGAATGAGTCATGCTTAGTTGAAGGTGGAATCATTGATTACTGGGCATCTATCAGTTTGGATAGAAGTATGTCTCGACTAGCAGACGATATTATTGTTGCCTTATCTGGTAGATGTCCAGAACTAGGCATGAACATGGCATCCACAACTATTGTTTCCACTTACCATGGTAGGAGGGAAGAGCTTGAAGGTCCAAAACTTGAGCGATGCTTAACTAGTGTATGTACGAGAGCATCCAAGGAGATATTTGCAAGGGGTAGTTTTGGTACCTTGAAAATACTTGTATGTATACTTGGTGAGAAGACTCCTGCTTATGGTGAGCAAAAGAGAATATGTGAAACTAAGCTTGGTGTAGTTACCCAATGCTGCTTGTCAAGGAATATAAAGAAATTCAATTCTCAGTATTTGGAAAATGTTGCTTTGAAGAGAGGGGACAGGACGAGGCGCTCGAAGAATCTCATCAGTGGACCATCAACAAGGGCATTCATCGACAACGATAGACCAGCCCATGATCCATCCTAGTGATGGGTGTACAACACGAAGAGATACCATCGATCAGCCATTCACCATGGTAAGAATCCTTACTTTGGAAACACCATAACCATGATAGATTAGGAAACCTCTTCGTCAGCATGCCCTTGAGCACTTCGCTCAAGACATCAACTTTTTGCACCACACTTCTTCCAGTGCATTTTCCGAGTACGCATGCATAGGGCCACATTACAAGGCCATGCATAAGGCACATACATTCTTCAACCCATCACTGACACACTAACCCATCACTCACTATGGGTTATGAGTACTTGGCATGACTACTATGAACATCATCTTTGGAAGCTCTAAATGACATCAATGGAGGCTCACAATGACACATTCATGCTGGAATCCAAGGAAGAAGCACATACCAAGGGACTACAACTTGCAAAGGCTTATAGTGACAAATGAAGAATCGGACAACCAACCCTACCACATTTGGAAGCTAGACAACTCTTGTTCATACAGAATGGACACTACCTCTCAAAGAACTACTTAGAACAAACACTACAACAAGGGGTTGTCAAGGATGACAAACTCGAGAGGGGGGGAGTATTAGAACTCAAGGTCAAGCACAAGCATGGAAGCACATCAGAAAGGTGGACACACACAAGAAGAAGGAGCAAGTAGGGAGCTCCAAGAGGTACATGTCAAATTTTCATAAGAATCCCCCACAAAAACAATGATTTTCATCACTAAAAACCATTGTAAATACCATTTTCCATTTTTTTAACTCCATTTTGTTCAAGACGAGGGGTCCTTGAGCTTGAGGAGTATTAGAAGTATCATCATACCAATTTTCATAGTTTCTAGACTCTGTTTGAGGCCTTAAATAAGCGCTAGAACTGATTTTTAACTAGGCCAGACATTAGGTCTAGACAGGGCCAAAACTAGTCAAAAAAATAGAAAAAGAGCTGGTGAGCTCATTTTGAAGGTTAGCTAGTTAGAGAGTGAGCTTGTTGTAGATTTGAGCTTTGTAAGAGAGTTCTTTTGTAATCGAAGCTTTCCATTGTTCCTCTCTTTGATCTTGCCTTGTGTGTGTGTGCGTGCTAGTGTACTTCTCACTCATACATTTGTGCCTTCACATGCTCATGGTCTTCATACCAATCCTCATGTCTCCGCAGATTGACAAGTAAAGGAGGTGATGCTTATGCTTGAGCTACAGTACATAGGATCTCTAATAGATCTATTCGCAAGCTAAAAGGACCCACCACACATCTTTCGAGTTCATTTGGCTGGTGTAGTGCAAAGATGTTGCAGCACCACTTCATTTGCATCAAGTACCTATCCATCTCCTCAGAGTGGTATCAGAGCAAGGTTGAACAACATGGCAGATGGATTTCCTTCATCAATTGACAAATTTGATAGAGGTAACTACTTAGCTTGGTCATTAAGGATGGAGGCTTATCTTCAAGGCAGGGATTTATATTGTTATGTAGCTAGAGATGAATTTATGCCAAGTTTCAGGAATAAAAGTCAACCTACGCAAGAAGACCAAGAAAGATTAAGCTCATTGTGATCCAAGGATGCACTTGCAAGGTCGTATCTCCTCAAATCTATCTCAAATTTTTTATTACCTCACATTAGAAGCTGTAAAACATATGAGGAAGTGTGGAAGGCACTTGAAGCCTTCTTCTCTTCAAGCACAAAGGCAAGAAAGAATCAACTATGGTTGGACTTCACAACCCTCAAGAAATCTTCTGAGCAAAATGTGACTGATTTTGTCACAAAGATCAAAGATATTACTGATCAGCTAGGAAGCATTGTAGAAGTGATATATGAGAACAAATTGTAAGGAAAGTCATCAATGGCTTGAAGGTAGATGACAAGTGGGAAGCCTTTACAACAACAATGGATCTATACATGGATATGCATGTACGAGATTTCAATACACTCATAGGACAACTACTTACTCGAGAGGCCAAGCTTATGAAGAATGGAGAAGGATCCAAAGGTAATCAATCCATTTCTTTGTATACTGATAAAAGTAAGTCCAAAGACAAAGAGGGAAAAGGGAAGAAAGTGGATGATGAACTAGGTATACATCAAGATAACTATGCACGTGGGGGAAGACATGGTAGAGGTAGAGGTAGAGGAGGAAGACAAGGCAGGGGGAGACCCCAAGACTCAAATCCTTGTTCTATTTTTGGACTAACCAATCAAACTATTGGAGCAAGTCTATGACAAGCCTAAGTATTGGCTTGAGTCCCACAAAGTCATAGAAAAAGCCTTAAAATGAAGACTATGTAAAGTTCACTTGTGAACTACCTCTTGTAACTTTTGAAGAGTTTACTTAATGTAAAAGTAAGAGAATCTTAAGTGGTTGAGTCCACATGATCAAGAATGGAAAGAGGAGCCACGAATTCGTGATTTGTGGTAGGTAGAGAATCAAATCAATCATTGATTGATTGGAGAGTGATTGAGGGAAGTTAGCATCATTTTCAGTGATTTAACTTAGTAAAGTTATCTCTATAAGTCTACTATATGCTCATAAATTTTCATGTCATTTGGATGTTGCAATCTTCAGTTATGTTCATTTGAAGTCAACAGGGTCTGTTCATCTTCACCTCTCTGTCAGGTACCCGACTTTTTCACTCATCTTGTCAGAGCCGTTGCTCAGTGGTTACTTATCCAAAGTCAGTGATTTAAAGCTTGTTGGATTCCGCTTACTGTCTAATATAACCATACAAATTTTCATAATCATTGGATTCCTACATTTTGAGTTATGTTGATGTTTCTGCTCACTGGTCTATTTCTGTAGCAGCCCGTGAAAATCGGGATGATGTCATCACTTGTTAAAACTCATACTCAGTGTGTGGTTCATTATTTTTGATGAGATTACTCTTGAAAGTTAGCTCTTTAAGTTGCCTAGACTTCCCCAAGAGGAATTGAGCTAATTGCTGCTGTGATCGGAGAATTATGTAAAACACTGGACAGGTGTATGAACCAAGAATAGCAAGTTTTCACCTCTGAGCTAACTCCAACTTATCTATTTTGATCTATCTTTTTGAGAGTGATCTTCCAAGGTTCATAGGGTGTCTAATACATCCATTGGCAAGCTAAAAGGGCCCACCATATACTCCTGGAGTTCATTTGGCTGGTGTAGATCAAGGATTTTGCAACACCTCTTCATCTTCAAGCACATACCTATCCATCTCTTCACAGTGGTATTAGAGCAAGGTTGGACAACATGGCAGATGGATTTCCTTCATCAATTGACAAATTAGACAGAGGTAACTACTCAGCTAAGTCATTAAGAATGGAAGCCTATCTCCAAGGTAGAAGTTTATATGGTTATGTGGCTGGAGATGAAGGTATGCCAAGTTTCAGGAACAAAAGTCAACCAACACAAGAAGAGCAAGAAAGATTGAGCACATGGTGCTCCAAGGATGCACTTGCAAGGTCTTATCTCCTCAACTCTATCTCAGATTTTTTGTTGCCTCACATTAGAAGTTGTAAGACATCTCAGGAAGTGTGGGATGCACTTGAAGCTTTCTTTTCTTCAAGTACCAAAGCTAGGAAGCATCAACTATGGCTGGAGTTCACAACTCTCAAGAAGGCTCCCAAACAAAATGTGACTGATTTTGTCACAAAGCTCAAGGACATAGCGGATCAGTTGGGAAGCATTGGAGAGGTAATAGATGAAGAGCAAATTGTAAGGCAGGTCATCAATGGCTTGAAGGCAGATGATAAGTGGGAAGCATTCACCACAGGTATGGATTTGTACATGGACATGCATGTACCTGATTTCAACACACTCATTGGACAACTACTTACTCAAGAGGCAAAGCTTATCAAAAATGGAGAAAGCTCTAAAGGTAATCAATCTTCAGCTTTATACACGGATAAAAGCAAGTCTAAAGATAACAAAGGAAAGGCAAAGAAAGTGGATGATGAAGCAGGTACATATCAAGCTAACTATGCAGGTAGAGGAAGACATGGCAGAGGTAGAGGAAGAGGAGGTAGACAAGGCAGGGGGAGATCCCAAGACTCCAACTCATGTTCTATTTGTGGATTAACTAATCATACAACTGAAAATTGCTTTAGGAATTCCAGGAATCAAAGAGGCAGAGGATACAATAGAGGAAGTTATGGCTACTCAAGAGGAAGGTTCAACAACTACCATGGCAACTACAACAACTACAATCATTCAAACTATCAAGGAGGCTACAAAGGAAGGAGAGACTACAATAACTACACAGAAGACTCAAACAAAGAGGATTCATTATTGATCATGAACATGGCTATGCCACAAGGTAAATCTGATGAGCATGTTTTCTACATAGATTCAGGTTGTTCAAATCATGTGGCAGGAAATGTGGCACTCCTATCAGATTTAGAAGATCCAAGGAATAAGCATGAGGTACAAACAGGAGATGATACAAAACATCCTGTGGTGAAAATAGGCAATGTCAAAGCACCTGATGGAAACATCAACCTACTCAGTAAGGTACTCTATGTCCCTACCATTACAAAGAATTTGATAAGTGTTGGGCAGATAGTAGAGAAAGGGTTGCAAGTCAGGTTCACAAAAGCAGGAGCATTTGTTGAAGATCCAAGTCAAGGATTCAGAAGAATTGCAAAAGGTGAAAAAACAGGTAGATTGTTCACATTTGAATTACAGGACACTAGAAACATTGCTCTCTTTAATTATGGTAGTCAGACACTCACAGAGTTGGAAGTATGGCACAAAAGGTTAGCACATATTGGTGAAAGGTCATTAAAGCAAATCTGCAGTGACCAAAGTGTACTTGGACTTCCTAATTTGTCAAAACAACATATGATTTATAAGTGCAGTGCATGTCAATTTGGAAAGTCTTACAGGTTACCATTCATGAAGAAAGGTTATATGCATGGAGATCTCTTGGAGTTGGTTCATACAGATGTATGGGGACCTAGCAAGGAAGCTTCAATATCTGGATCAAGGTATTATGTTTCCTTTATTGATGATTGCAGCAGATGGACTATCCTATTCTTTATGAAACACAAAGATGAAGTTTTTTCATGTTTCAAAAGATATTTGGCTCTTGTGGAGAATCAAACAGGTAAATCACTAAAAAGGCTAAGGTCAGATGGAGGGGGAGAATACTTCTCCCATGATTTTGATTCTTTTCTTCAAGAAAGAGGAATCAAAAGAGAGGTAACTACAAGGTACACTCCTGAGCAAAATGGAGTGGCAGAAAGGAGGAATAGGACAATTGTTGAAGCTACAAGGTCTATGTTAAATGAAAAGCATTTACCTAATTACTTATGGGCCGAGGCTGTATCTACAGCCACTTACTTGATTAACAGGTTGCCTTCAAAATCCCTTGATGGGATGACTCCATATGAGGCTTGGAATGGAAGAAGACCAAGCTTAGATCATTGTAAAATTTTTGGATGTATTGCTTTTGCTCATGTTCCTTCACAGGTTAGAGGCAAGATGGATCCAAAGGCAGAAAGGTGTGTATTTATTGGATATGACAACAATCAAAAGGGCTACAGGTTATACAACCCTACCAACAAAGGATTCTTGGTAAGCAGAGATGTAGTTTTTGATGAGAACAATTCATGGTATGAAGATTCATGCAGGAAGGTCAATTTACCATATAATCTTGAAGAAGATTTTCCAAAGCTTGGTAGAGAACAACCAAAGATTGAAGAACAAGACACCTCAGAGGATGATGAAGAATCTCACATGGAAAAGGTCAAAGAATGGAAGTCTAAAGGTAAAGCAAAATTGCAGGAACTTGGACATGAGGCAGAATCATCACATCATGGCCTAAGAAGATCTATGAGGGAAAAGAAAAAACCAGAAAGGTATGGGTTTGACACCTCATTAGTAACTAAACATTCTATCTACATAGCACAGGACATAAACCAAGAGGAGCCATCATCATTTGAAGAGGCCAAAGCAAAAACAGAATGGAAGCATGCAATGAAGGAAGAGATTGAAGCACTTGAGGAAAACAACACTTGGGATTTGGTGCCCAAGACTTCATCCATGAAGGTAATAGGCTCAAGATGGGTCTATAAACTCAAGAAGAATTCTGATGGTTCAATTAACAGGTATAAGGCAAGGCTTGTGGCAAAAGGCTTTGCACAAACTCAGGGAATTGATTATGAGGAGACTTTCTCTCCTGTGGCAAAGATGCCTACTATTAGGGTTTTGCTTAGTATTGCCTCTTCCAAGAATTGGAAGATACTTCAACTAGATGTAAAGAATGCATTCTTGAATGGTTGGATAACAGAAGAGGTATATATGGCACAACCACCTGGTTTTGAGAATCAAGTTTATCCTAATTATGTGTGTAAACTTAACAAAGCATTGTATGGTCTCAAGCAAGCTCCAAGAGCTTGGAATTTCAGGCTTGTTTCATTCTTGCAGGACAAAGGCTTTCAACCAAGCAAGGCAGATCCTTCACTCTTTATTAAAAAGAGTAATTCCGAGGTCATCTACCTATGTGTATATGTAGATGATATTATATTGACAGGAAATGATGCAGATGGTATGAAGAAGATCAAAGATCAGATGAGAGAAGAGTTCAAGATAAGTGATTTGGGTTCACTTACCTACTTCCTAGGTTTGGAAGTTGTCTACAAAGATCATGGTTTGTTTCTCACTCAAAGAAAGTACATTAAGGGCAAGGACCTCCAGAGACCAGAACCACTATTGTGGTGAAAAAGAAGGTTCCAAAGAAACCAATGCAAAAGAAGAAATTGACCAAGAAGGGAAAGGGCAAATCAGTAGTTGAAACTGTTATCACCAAAGAAAGGGAGGAAGTAATAATGGAAGAAACACAGAAGCCATCCACTGTGGAAGAAGTATCAAGAACCACAGAACCAGAAAGAGGAGGACCTTCACATTTTTCATCTGATTCTGAAAGTGATATTGAGAGATTTTTGCTAAAGAGTCTAAATTTGTCAATACCAAATACTCCTAATGTAATTACACAGGCCTCTGAGAAACAGAAAACACCTGAAGAATTGAAGAAGAAGTCTCAGGAGAAGCTGATTCAGGAACAGGCACGAAAACAGCTCAGTATTGAAGATGAAAGAAGGATGATGAAGGGAAAAGCAGCTATGATAGAACAGGAAAGTGAAATAAGGGAAGAAGTCAGTTGTGGACTAGTGCATACTGGGATGAAATCCATATGGATAAAACCCTCACAAACCTACTTCAAACTAGATGAGAACATAGAAGAAATAGCCAAGAAGGCACAAATAAGCAGCTCAATCATAAATCAAAAAGGTACAGATCAAGATCCAATTCAGGAAGAAGAGGAAATAGTTGTGAAAGGCAATATTCAAGAAGTCACAGGGGGAGTAGTGGAAAAGGAGATCATCCAGAGTATAAAGGATGTATTGCATGATTTGAAGAACAATGAAGAATTTACATCCAATGAGGATCAAGAACAAGAGGTAGCAATGGACCTCATGAACATTGATGAGCAGGAAGAAGAACACAAATTGGAAAGAAGTAATGACCAAGTCAAAGATTTTGAAGCAACTGAATCAGTTCTAGTCCAGGAAAAGGAAAGACAGGAAGAACAAACAGGTGAATGCCAGGGAAACTCTGTTGGGAAAATTGAATATACCCTGTTCCAGGAAACTTTAAGCATGGGAAAGGAAATACAAATAAAGGAAGGACATCTCTCCGAAGAGAAGCAACAGGTGATGGAGAAGGAAAAGAACAGGAAATAAAACTGATTTCAGATGTTCTGGAGCAAAAGAATTCAGGTGTTCAAGAAGACATGGTAGATTCAGAAACACTGGACACTCATCCAAGCAATCAAGAAAACAAGGCCAAGATTATAGAATATGAAGAAGAAGAGGAAGAGGAGAGTGAATGCAAAGAGGACAAACAACTAGAAACTAAACAAATGGAAATGGAAGGGGGATTGGAAAGAATACCAAAGAGTATAAGATCAGCATGTCAGATCATTATGAATAACATTGAACAGTTCAGACCTTCTAGCCGGAACATGATCATTTCAGGGATGGTAGCAGAGTCAAAATTTGAGAAAGGCAGTATGATTATTAAAGAGCATAAAAGGGAAAAGGAGCAAATGGCAGAGCAACTGAGGAAGGTACAGGAGAAAAATGAGGAATTTGCCAATATAATAATTGCTTTGGAAGAGCTAGAAGTACAGAAGCAAAATAAGATTCAATATCTAGAAGAAAAGAGTGTAAAACTAACAGAGCAGAACACTAAATTAGAAAAGGAGTTGAGAAAGATTGAGGGATGATATAGAACTCTGCAAACCTCTTATCAAATTTTGACTAAAGCAAATGAAGAAATCAACAAGCTACTATTGGAAGAAGGGCAATTGAAGGAGGAAAGTCAGACAGCCCAGATGACAGAGGAATAAAAGGAAGGATTACACAAAGAGATTCAGAAATTACAAAGAGAATTGAAAGAAGCCAAGGAATTAGAAAAGCAGGCTAGTACACATGCTGCTACATCTATGAGAGGATATAGTAAGCTACACATGGATATGGAAAAAGAAAGAAGTGATTGGCAGACAAAGAGAGAAAAGGAACAGAATGAATGGGAAAAAGAAAGAGAACTATGGGCACAATAGAATGGGAGTCTGATGATGACTATAGAGGAATTACAAAAAAAATTGGATAAACCACAAATCCAGGAAGAAACACATGTGGAGACCACATATACAGAAGAATATGGGGTGGAAAATAATGAGGGAATACAACATGACAGTGAACCAGCAGATAAAAGATTAGAAGCAGAATATTCAGAAGATTTTGTAAAAAAATTGCTGACAAGTAGAGATTCTAGAATGGAGTTTATCAGGAAGATGCATGATGAGTATGAAGAACAAATTGTCACATTTGCATTAAATAAGGGAATTAATCCAGATCAGCATCAATGGGCCGCAAATGGATTGGGAATACCATTGTGTATGATTATGGAGAGTATAAAGAACTACCAGATGGCCAGAGTTGGGCTACCTCCAAACAAATATCTTGAGTATGAAGAGGACATCAATGTGACTAAAGAACTATTTGAAAGGGCCAATCCAAAGTGGAGAAACAAATGGTTGGATGCCAACAAAGAATGTAGGAAAATTTGGAAGGAGGCACCTCTTCATCTAAAAATCAACCCAACTTACTGTCCAGTGGCAAGAAGGAGAGAATGGGCAATTTTTTGGGAAAGAAGAAAAGAAGGTCAAATTCCACCTAAGTGGTTGAATTTCCCAAAAATAGCAGGTCCAAAGGTAGGCACATGGCCTACAAAGAGTTGCATGGTGAATACTGCTGAGTCTGTAATAGCTACATACAAAGATGTAAATGACCCTGCATGCATTCTACTTATCAGAATAATCAGATTAATTTTGGCATGTATAGAAACATACACCGACACAGATATCAGAACTTTAAATTATATCGGCTTTAATTCTCCAACAGATGCATTATTATTTGATTTAAGCGAAACACCTGATAGAATCTGCTTAATGGCATACTACAGCAGAGTGATATTTTCGGGCAGTCATTTCTTACAAATTTTTGAAGACGCATTCGATTACGGGTTTTTTGAAAGAGAATCAGAGATTTTTGGAAATCTGTCAGTTGTTACTAAGTCTAGACTTACAGCATATGAAGCCGCCTATACAGAGTATTTAAAAAAGGATGTCATTGATAAACCAGAAGCTGCAGTACAGTGGAGAAAGGCATTATTTGAAATGGTCAATAATCTAAATGTGACAGAAAGGAAAAGTCATGATTTGCTGTCACAAGTATATCAAAGAAAGAAGAAATGAAGAAAAGTGATCAGTACAGAGGAGCAGGAAAGTCTTATGTCAGGAGCCAAAAGGTTTAGGAGGGGAAGGATGTTAGAAGATGCATTTTTGGAAGCCTTTTTGGAGAAAAATAATTGTAAAATGATAGAAATTTGTAAAAATATTTATGCAATTGTTGTAAAAATAAGGAAGAGTCTTCCTTATATAGGATAGAATCTTATGTAATTTTTCTAGAATTTTTGGAAACTCCTAGATAGCATATTTTTAGAATAATAGAGGAAAGGACCAAAATTCAAGTGTGAAAAGGGACACTTGAAAATGTATATAAGCTAATTTCCTCTATTATGAGGGGGTTGGTTAATCATTTGTTTACATGCTACCCAAGTGAATAGAGAAGGAGTTTTCTGCTGAAAATCGTGTTTTCTCCTCTTTGTGTGGTTTCTTTGATTTGTGAGTCTAGTGCTTGTGTATCCATGGAGATTTGTGAGCTTCTATTGTGTAAATATGTTGAATGTGTATGAAGAGAGCTGAATACTGTTGTGTTGAGTGATGAGTTGATGAAGAATGGTGCTGGAGCTGACAATCGTCTATTTGCACAGAATTGCGATTGTCTCGTCTGTATGATACAGGTGATATTTTTTTATTTTGACTTCATAACTGTGTTTTGCTGATAAAATAGCATGTAATTGACACCAAGATTGTAGAAAATGGTGAAGATTTGCTCAAGATAATCCAAACCCTAGAAATTCCTCTTCATTTTCACTATTCTCAGAAATCCAACCATTATTCTCTTATTTCTTGGATTCTATCATCTTGAAGGGGCTGTGGTCTCAAGAATACTTCCAGGATTGACAAAATAAAGATGTCTTGTTGATTCTTTATGCTAAATGATCGGAGAGGACAACTCCAAAGATCAATAACAAACAGATGTGATGTGTCATAATCTATTTCAACATATCCAGGAGTAATTTTTGCAAAGTACTAAACCATTCTGCATGACTGGTCATGTGATTTGAAGCACCTGAATCAACATACCAAACATTATCATTCGATTTTGAATCACCAGTAGACATCGTATTCATCATGTGATGTTGATCCATAAACAGCTTCTCAGACTCATCTGCACTTGTGGATGCATAGTTGTTTTGTTGTCTTTTGTTATTTTGATTCTTCAACCTGCAATCACGTTCAAAGTGTCTAGGTTTACCACAATTGCAACATCCTTTACTATCATTACCTGAATCATTTCTTTGGAAATTTTTGTGATCTCTTTGGCTCCCCCTGCCTCGAAATTGTCCTCTTTCTCTTGCATGATTCTGTTGTTGACCTTGGTCTTGGTTACTATTTCCTCTTCCACTTCCGAAACCTCTACCTCTGCCTCTTCCTCTGCCAGAGTAGAATACCTGCTCAGATCTAGGATTTCCTTGGGAGTTTGAATCCTCACCAAGATTCTTTTCTTCAATAATGAGCATAGATACGAGATCAACAACATTTGGAATATTTTCCCTCATCTGTATAGAAGTTCTAAACTGCTTATATGCACCTCCTAAACCACGAAGGCATACTTCCACCTTATCATCATCATCTACATTTACTCCAATAGATGCAAGTGACTCACATATGCTTTTCATTTTGAGGGTATAGTCACTTACCGACATGCTCTTTTTCTCCCAGGTATACAGCTCGTTCTTGAGTTGCAATTTCTGTGCCTTTGTATTGGTCTCATACAATGTGACCAAACTGTTCCAAGCCTCTTTCCGAGACTTGGCATCCTGTATGTGCCCAATCATGCTATCCTGTATGCTAACAGATAACCAATACTTTACCTTTCGTGCTCCTTGATTCCATTCCTCATATGCTCTTAGAATCTCCAAGCATCGAAGTTGTTCTTATCTAGCTTATCGCTCATAAGCTGACTCATTCCATCTGCATTTGCCATTTCTGCAGCAATTCACAACACTGCAAAACACTACAAGCAGCACTTCTGCTTGAACACTATCACACTATGACGTGACAGTTCAATCTCAGAAAAAACACAGTTTTCATGCATCAACAATACACGAAATCGCTTGAAATTCTGGATCTGGAATATATGAGTCTTTCCGAACACAACAAAAGTTATAGTTTTTGGAATTGACTTGGTTTTTCTTTGGGCCCCACATTTCAGGCTCGAAATGGAGGTCGAGATGGCTCTGAAACTTTAATCTGACAAAAACAAGTGACCCTAAAGGGATAACTCTCAAAAATATTTTGAGGTCTTCTACCTTCACGCCGATTTTCGTGGCAAATGGAGGTCGTTTGTGAATCGGGTTTTCTCCATGCCTTGTTGCATACTCTTCACCGTCGCCTTCTCCACGAGCTCTCTACAGCCACGCTAGCTCTGATACCATGTCATGAGGAAGGAGGTAAGGAAGAGAGCTCACACACACTCTCACTCTCAAGGAGAAGCACACACACAGATTGAGGCAAGGAAGAATGATCTTCTTCTTCTTCTATTACATAAAAAGGAATGTACAAGAATGACTTGAAAACAAGAATACAACAAGTGCAATATATAAAGATCAGTACATAAGGGAAAACCTAATGTCCACGAATGAGTGAGCTGGCAAGGAACAAATGTGCCATCACTCTCGATAGATAAATCTAATAAATCTCAATGAAGTATCCCTGACATATACCGGCGTGACCACTATACATGCTGGAGAAACAAAAAAGTGGTACATGGCATCGTGGATCATCACATGTTGAGCTTGATATCCCAACAGTACTTTGAGAACCAATGCCTCCAAGACATACTATCTATTGCCTCCACTAGGCATGCACATAGAGACCACTTTTACTGCTCCAAGTAGCATCCATACAAGGTGTCCAAAGTTACTTGAACTCCAAAAACTCCAATGAAACCTCGAAATTTAACATAGATCAATCAAAGGAGCTCAAAATTCAATTAGATGAACTATTGAAGAAAGGCTCAATAAGACCAAGTGTTTCAACTTAGGAAATACTTATTTTATTTCAGAAGAAGAAAGATGGTTGTTGATGTCTAGATATCACCAAATTATGAAAACTTGGTGACATACCCAAAGAAACGTTTCAAACACTTTATATGTCTATTATGATTCTATAGTTTTTCTTTTTAGATTAACGAACAAACTCTCCACATTCATGTGTTTAATGAACAATATTCAACATGATTAATTGGATTATTTAATTTTGATATTTCTTGAGGATACATTTCTATACTCTAAAGACGATACTTTGTAAAATCTAGAGAACACATTTTTTATGCAAAAAGAATGCGTTCCTTTATCAATGACAAACTTGTGTACCTAGGAGGAGTCATATCTTAAGGAAGGATTCATGTAGACCAAGATAAGTTTAAAATAATCAAGTTCCTAAAATTGTAATTGATGTTAGAAGCTTCTTAGGATTGGAATAATACATGAGAGCACAAATTAAATATTTTTTAAAGGTATCTAATCTGCTCATAGAGCTGATTAAAAAAAAACATAAATTTGTGTGACTTTCATTGATAAAGAATCCATTGAATTATTGAAATAGAAAGTAATTTAGAATTGTATCTTGAAAATATCTAAGATAGAGAAACCTTTTGTGGATGCACAAGATATAAGTGGTAGTCAAATAGGATGTGATCGTCTAATAAATGTGGTGGTTTTTTATAATTGCACATATGGGTAGGATGATTTTCTACACACACACAACATTTCTTGGCTTGTGCCATTCTAGGGTTGATTGAATTTGCTTTGGTTGTAGCTCCGAAAGGTTTTGTCATAGCTTGGGCCAACTTCTCTATAGGTGGTATTTTGGGTTCATGATTTCGTTTTTGATAGAACATTAGAAGTTCATTCCCCCTATTGTCTTCTAGGTCAATAGCTTTCCTAATACAACTAGATTTGGACATCTTCTACAGTATACCATGGTCCTCAATTGTGCATTAATCAATCCTTCTATGAAAAAAGACACTCTTTTAGGCATTGATGGCTTTTCTTCCTGAGGGCACCTATCCAAATATCGTTTGAATCTTCTAGATGCTACCCTAACACTTTCATCATGGTTTTGCTTAAATGTATGGATCATTATAGTTGTACTATGTTTAATCCAATTTTGGGGAATTCCTCTATGAATCCTTCCAAAAACATTTATATGTCTACAAACATCTCCTTTCTCAATGGTAGCAACTATGTCAAGGTAGCTTCTGACAAGGCTTATTCAAAGGCTTCAACATGTGTGTCTTATAGTCTTATATCTCCTCTGCCCTTAAAATTTGTTTGCATTCAACTATATGATCATGAGGATCTAAAGATCCATCATATTGATTTTTCATGCACTTTTCTACTTGATATGATCTCATTGTTCTTCTAGGGTTATTCCATGTATTTGTCCTTCTTATAGGAAATTCATGTATGGGTTCTCCCTCCCTTAGAAAAGGTTTAGGTGAAGTTTGATGTTTCATTTCTCTTTGCGGCTTTACAATACATCTTTGATGTAGAAATCAAGCTATTCTATGATGCAGATGGGGCAAGATCAAGAGATGATAGGAGTACCTTTGGATATCTTTCATTTATAGGTTCAAAGTTTATCCCTTGGTCAACAAAGAAGCAACCTAGTGTCGCTCTCTTATCTAGAGAGGCTGAATATAAAGGGCTTTCTAATCGAACTCAAGAAGTTATGTGGATTGAGACACTATACCTAAATTTGGGAGAAGTCATCTACTCCTCACATATTTGGTGATAAAATACATTCTTTACATCTTCCAACTAATCCCATTTATCATGCTAGGACCAAACAAATTGAGTTCCATTATAAGTATGTTAGGGAGAAAAATAAAGCAAAGAACTTGAGCTCTCATATGTATCTACTCAACATTAGTGTGCAAACATGATGACTAAAGCCTTGGATGGAGTGAAGTTGAGCAGGTTCAAAGCTATTATTGGACTTTCAGAAATCTCAAAGAATTCAAGACTCAAACATCTTAGGCTTGGGTGGGATCTATGAGTGCATACGGCATGCCTAAGCTCTTGACCATTAGTATTGGACTTCATTGAACTTTAAACTAAATCCATATGTATACACATGCATTATATGATTTCTTGTAAGGTTAAAACAGTAAAAAGAATACAAGCGCATAGCAATGGTTATCGCAACACAATTTCGTTGCTATATAATTGCATCAAGCATTGCAACGAGCATCAAGCACACGTCATCGATTAAACAATAAAAACTTTGATGTTCCTATCAATGTGTGGAGTGAGGTGCATTGCAATGGTAGCACTAAGCATCACTAAATCAATGGAGTAAAAGAGTGTCGCATAAGCAATGATAAAACGCATCACATAAACAACAATAAAAAGCATCCGTGATTGGCTCACACCATCGCAATTGTGTCACACCATCGTGATTGGCTCAACGAAGGTTTAGGCAATATGTTGAAAGATGTCCAATGCAAGAGCTACCCTCACAAACCAAACAAGTGTCATTGTTTTTAGACGGCTTTTTGAGCTCTAAACTACGCTCTTATGTGTACTTGAAGGAACCAAGAACGCTAGAGCAGTGTGTAAGAATTTGCATAGACATTGAGGACAACTTAGGAGATGAGTTGGAACTCTCAAAGGCCTATAAGGACTCAGACAGTTCATCTCTAGCATCCACAAAATTGTCTAGTTCAATAGAGGACCTAGCAGAAAAAGTGGCCCAGAAACTAGGAGTTTCTAGTAAACAGATGCCCAAGTTAACAACTAACGTACGTTGTTACACTTGTGGTGGAAATCATTTGGAAAATGTGTGTCCCAATGCAACACAACCACAAGCCAACCCTAGTGGCCAATACTGTACAATTGAGAGAAGATACACAAATCACACGGCTCAGGACTGCCCATATAACAAACAGGCAGCGAGACAAAACTACCCGCAAGCATACCCACAACCAGGAAGGTATCAAGGTCAGTACAATGCTCAGCGTCATTACTATAGGCCTCCTCAAAACTATCCTTATCAGGCTCAACAGAGACCTCAACCCATTTTAGCTCAGCAGCCACCCCCACCAGCTAATGTCATCTCAGTGAAATACGCTGCTGCAGAAGAGAACCTAAATAGAGCTTTAGTTACCGTTTCACCCCTAATTACTGACAGTGATCTGAACTCTAACAGTTTTGACTCTACTCATGTAGATAGTCCACCCGCATACTACTCTGAGTCATCGGAACACGTGGAGACATATCAATATGATAGTCCACCAGTGGAACCTAGTTGGGAGCCCGACTATGCTAATGTGATGTACACAAACCCGAATCCACGGCCCCAATTGAGACAACAAAGACCACAGGGCCCTAGAGGACCATGCTTTAGGTGCCAAGGAGATCACTTCATAAAGGATTGTCCACATCCTCCAATAGCAGGACAGTCACAGTACTATAACATACAAGGCTTTTACGCCGATTGTGGCAAAGAGCACATAATCAAAGATTGTCCTAAGAACCCTGCTAATGTGTCAAATGTGACACCGATCAATGTGATAGGTATTGTGCACAACGCAGATGGATCCAACCCTACATACGTGCCTATCCAAGCTATAACAAGAGCCCAAGTGCTCTTACAAAATCAACAGCTTATCAGGAGAAAATAGTTGGAACTAGTGAAGTTGAAGAGTCTAGCAGTAAAAAGACGAAATCTTGGAAAGATTCCAGAGAAAGAATCAAGAGAAAGTGGAGTAAAAAGATAACTGAGTTGGAGGGAAGTCTCAAGGAATCCAGAGCCAAAATTCTAGAATTGACTTCACAGGAATTGAATCAAGAGAACCTAGCTTAGAAATCAGGATCAGTTCTAGCAGAACCCATACCGAAAAACCTAGACATGATGTTTCGTGCGTATCAAGCAAGATTAAAAGAAGGACCTCAAATAGCTGACATGAGTAAAAACTACCCTCGAGCTGATCTAGAAATCGAGAGAACTAAACTTTGCATGAAGATGGTAGAATTAGCACAAGCTATGTTTGAAGACTCGAGATATCTAAATTGGAATAACATGGCAAAACCTGAATTACACTTTCAAGGATTAATGGAGAGGCTAGAATATTTGATTGATAGCAAGGAGAAAAAGAATCAGTATAGGAACCCTACTGCCTCAGAGACACCGGAAAAGAATGCACCATCCCTGTCTCAAGTACCCAATACAGAAAGTCAAGACAACCTATCTTCCATATTTACGATGATGTAGAGGAAGAACAACTGAGTGAACACACAGGTTTTGAATCCAATTCTTTGCAAGAATTACCTCAGTTCACAGGACCTTGGGAAGCTAAGTCTATTAGCATGAGAGCACCCACGATAATAGTGAGGAATGAAGAATCACTGATCCCTAGAAACACGGAAGTGATCAAGAACACCAAAGTACAATGTAATCTCACTCTAGAGGAATTATTAAAGGTAAAACCACAACTGTGGAAACATGTAGCAAATCAATTCCCTGAGCTTGCTACTACTCCCTCTCAGATAGGAACACACAAGAAGGTACCAGAAGTACCTGTAGAAAAGATGGGAGATGTAAGTGAAGGAGAGGAAGGTAACACTTATCTTCCAATAACCCATCAGGGCTACACCACGAAAGCCATCTTAGATTCAAGAGCCGGAGTAGCAATAGCTACCACCGCTTTATGGAAACGTTGGGGTAAGCCAACGTTAAGACCTACCAGGATGAAGCTACAAATGGCTGACGGACACATAGAAAAACCCTTAGGCTTACTAGAAGGCATATCTCTCACCACTTGTGGTGTGGAGTTCGAGCATACCTTTGCCATTTTTGATTTTGCAAAAAATCATGCTTACGAGATGATATTAGGACGACCATTCATGCGTCAGTTGCAAATCGTACAAGATTGGGGAACTAATTCTTTGTACTTGCAACATTTAGGAGTGACTATTAAAGTCAATCTTAAAGACTATTCCCATAGAGATGTACCCCCAATACAATGGAACACCATCCATAAGACACATGTAGAAACGGAATCGGTACACTCATTGGAGTCAGACTCCTCATGGTTGCACGAGGACACTCATTTATGGATGTGTAAAGTAGCCAAACAAGAGGAAGAATGGTTAGAAGCTAGGACCTTAGGTACAGAACAACATCCACGAACCCTTCAAGCCCCAGCTTACGCACCTGTAGTGTTTCTAGACGAAGAACTCGAACCTCATGGTTGGGCACAAATTTTAGCAACCATGGACGTAGCCATCAATGAAGAACAATGGACACCCCACTGTGACGAGGATGGCTATGACATCTCAGTTTTCACAATAGAGCCAATCATGTGTGATTCAATTATTGAAGAATGTGAACCTAGCACTAATGCATTTGAGGATGCAAGTGACTTCGATTTAGAGTCAATTATTATGGACCCACCCTTTGCATCAGAAGAAGAATATTTCTATGAAGTAGAAACTCATCCTCAGAAACATGAAGAAATTACAAATGAGGTGAGTTTAGCCACACAAGTGACTACCAAAAGTGAAGGAAAGAAAAGAAAGAAGAAGGAAACCATGTCAGAAGAAGAAGAATCTTTGTTTGAGGTTCCGGAGAACTTCAAGAAATATGAAATAGGAGATAGACGAATCATGGTACGAATGCCTAATAGAAAAGCTGATGTTGGAGAAGTATATGATAACCGAGAGAAAACCAAAAAATTCATAGTTTCCATAAAAGGAGAAGAAGAGAAATGTACATACATAGGGCAGGATTTGACGAATGAAGAAGAAGAAGAATTGGTTGCCCTGTTGCACGAATATAGAGACATTTTTGCTTGGAGTTACAAAGATTTGAAAGGAACACTTATTGGAAAGAGTCGCGGGCAAGGAAGTTTACAGCTTTCTTGATGGTTTTTCAGGCTATAATCAAGTAGCCATAGCTCTAGAAGATCAACACAAGACGGCTTTTGCCACACAATGGGGCATATTTGCATTTTGTGTGATGCCTTTTGGCTTAACAAATGCACCTGCTACTTTCCAACGACTCATGTGTCATGTTTTTAAGGAATTCTTACGCAAGAATTTGGAAGTCTATATCGATGATTTATGTGCTCACTCGAATATCAGGCAGACACATATCCGAGAATTAAGACAAGTATTTGACAAATATCAAGAATATCAGGTTTCTTTGAACCCAGAAAAATGTGTTTCCATGGTCAGACAAGGCAAAATTTTAGGACACATTGTGTCAAAGAAAGGAATTTCGACAGATGAAGAAAAAGTGAAAGTAATTGCAGAGCTACCTAGACCAAATAACGTAAAAGAAGTACAGGCATTTATGGGCCATTGTGGTTATTATAGACGATTCATACACATGTATGCAATCATATCCAAGCCTCTGTACTCTCTTTTGACCAATTTTGAATGGACAGATGAATGTGAAAACTCATTCAATGAACTTAAACGACGTTTGTGCTCAGCACCTATATTGACAACCCCGGATTGGAGTAAGCCATTCCATGTACATGTGGATGCATCCAACTATGCCATAGGATGTGTGTTAGCACAACCCACTAATGAAGGTAATATAGATCTCCCCATAGCATACGCAAGCAGACAGTTGAATGCAATAGAAATAAATTACACTACTACGGAACGAGAAGGATTAGGAATGATCTATGCAGTAAAGAAATTCAGGCATTATTTGTTGGCAAAAAAGTTCAAGTTCTTTACAGATCATCAAGCATTACTGTACTTAGTCAACAAGCCATGTAACACGGGACGATTAATACGTTGGTTTCTATTACTCATGGAGTATGATTTTGAAGTAGTAGTCAGGAAAGGAGAAATACATCTTAGAGCTGACCACCTTTCAAGACTAACCTTAGGAGAAGCTCCTCAAGGGATAGCAAATGAATTACCAGATGCATATTTGTTTAACCTTGAGATAGCACCAGAATGGGCTAAGTCTATTGTCCCTGTTCTCACGTATGGACCCAAGAATCCTAGGATAAGGATCAAGGAAGGAGAGATTACCAAATCTCAGAGATATCAAATAATAGCAGGAAGTATATATAAACAGGATAATCAAAAGATTCTTGCTTGTTGTGTAGATGAATCGGAACATGCGAATTGGTTGCAATTAGCACATGTAGGTACATTAACGCAACATCACTCAAAACATCGAACATTGCAGACTCTGCATAGACTAGGAGTATATTGGCCTACGATGGAAGCAGATGTCTACAAGTTGTGTAAAGAATGTCATGTTTGTTGTGAAAGACCACCGGTAGAACATGCTACATTATATCATGTGTCTCTCACACCAGAATGGAGTGAACCCTTAGTGACGTACTTGAGGACGAAAACATTCCCTCAAGGAATGACTTTAGCGCGACAACGAAGTCTAGAGCAGGAAGCTCAAGACTATTCACTTATTGGTGATAACCTATACAAACGAGGACGAGATGGATACTTAAGACAATGTGTTCATGAAAGCAATTATGTGAGTATACTAGAGACTGCACACCAAGGTGTCGTAGGAGGTCATTTTGGACCGGATAGGATAATCAAAGCCATCCTCTTTGCAGGATTATGGTGGCCCACTCTTCACATGGATGCGCATACCTATGTAAAGAGATGTGATGTGTGCCAAAGAACTCAGTTTCCTACTTGCAGAGATGAAATGCCATTGAAACCCATGATGGGCGGACGTGCATTTTCTAAGTGGGGTATAGACTTTGTAGGACCCATTAACCCCCCTGCAAAAGGTCACATGTTGAATACATTATTGTTGCTACGGATTATCTTACCAAATGGGTAGAGGCAAAAGCCAGGAAAAAGAATGATGCACACGCGACTACAAAATTCTTATTTGAAAATGTCTTTACAAGATATGGATTGCCTATAGAGTTAGTGAGCGATCGAGGAACTCACTTTTTAGTGATAGAGTTAGTGAGCGAGAGTTGAATATTTGTTACAGGATTTTATGGTGATTCACAAGAAATCTGCACCATAGCATCCTTAGGCCAATGGTCAGGCTGAAAGCACTAACAAGTTCCTTTGTAACGTACTGACGAAACTCGTGAACAACAAACGTTCAGATTGGGACAAACAATTACACCACGCTGTTTGGGCATATTGAGTGGCCTACAAGACCGTACTCAATGCAACTCCCTTTCATATGGTTTTTGGTCAGAATGTTGTGCTTCCTTTGGACTTCTTGATATCGACCCTTAAGGTTGCACAAGAACATCAGTGGACCGGCCATGAATTATCAGCAAGAATAATGGACTTGGAACGATTAGGAGAAACCAGGTTGAAAGCAGCAGCAGGAATATACGCAGCAAAGAAGTGACAGAAAGCATATTTTGATGCGCATGTGAAAGATAAAGGTTTAAAAGAAGGAGATTTAGTTTTAGTATATACGTTGAAGCAACATGCACGGAAGTTAGAAAAGTGAGGTTATGGACCTATGATCATTAACAGACTCTCGACAAGTGGAGCTATACAATTAGCCACCTTAGAAGGAGACATAATGCCTAATTACATTAGTGGCTATAGAGTCAAGCTATACCAGGAACCTCTTACTGAGGATATGCTTAGACGACTCACATTGGCAAAGAAGCGTAAGGAGGAAGAAAATAGAATACGTGCAGAAGCTCGGGCAGAAGCCATAGAACGCATTAAGCGCATGAAGCTAAGAAGACAAGGACTAGGGAGAGAACATTATAACCATATGGAAACAACACCCCGATACCCCATGGCCATGTCTCAAGCAAAGTCAAGTACTCATCCTAGCATAGTGGACCGGAGACCATTCATTACAGTCAGGCTAGAGTACGGCAACCCTTGCCAAGAGCTCAAGTCTTTAATTGACTCAGGTGCTGCGACTAGTGCAATTAGATGGTCCCACTATAAGGACTCAAGAATAGAAATGCGGCCAACTGAGGCATACCTCATAGGGCTAGGAGGCATGGAAACCCCTTGCATGGGTGAGGTGGACCTTCCTATCCTCATACATGATGTGACCATGACAGTGAAGCTACTAGTGTGCCATGATGAGGACTTGATAGAACCCCTAATCCTTGGCCAAGATTGGCTATACGATCACTCAGTGGACCTAAATCTTAGACAAGGCTCCTTATAGATTGGAACCTTAGATCAGAAGCGAGTGATACCGCTTGACTTCCCTAACGGCTGTTTGCCTGAAGCACGCAACCCTAGACCCTATGAACAACATGCGACGAAAGACCGAAAGATCTTTGGTCAGATAAGTCACGCTACGTCTACACCAACCCACTCGGGCTTGGCGATGGACAGCTGTCAATCAGAAGGACGTCAGGAGATTTTCCCTTGGGCTTCCTGCAAACTAGAAGGGGCAACCACCCAACCGCTTGGTCAAATGGACACTATAAACGGTCAGGTGGGTTACATCAGCGGACAAATAGGGACCATTGCAGGTCAAGTGGACTTCATCAGCGTCCACATGGGGAAAACACCCTACGATGCCCATCCTTCCACACTTACTGTGGACTGGCCTACATTAAAGATACAAAATGGAGCATTTCCTAATGGGCAGGTTTCGCAAGTGTTGGACCTCCCTTCTTTTCCAAAGCAGAGTGTCCATCAGACCTCTCAACCTCAACCACAAAAGAGTCAACCACAACGGAGGAACCCAGACCGACAACACTATCAGGTGACGAAAGGAAGAAAGCAGCAGTATCAGCACCACAAAGCAAGAGGCACGAGACAAATATGGGTGCCAAAAGGACAGAAACCACCTGCAGAATTCACCAACGCGGACAATGATGAGAAGCAGTTACAACAGAATCAGAAGAAATATCCAAAGCCTTTTCAACCTTCTTCTACAAGTACGAACATTCGACAAATTTGGATCACCAAGAAGTACCTTACGAATAGACCCACACCCACGTAGATTTGGGTACCCAAATAGTGTATTATAGCTCAACCCTCAAGCCATGTAATATATACCCCTCAGAAATCTCTTCACCTCTCAATACCATCACATCCGATCTCATCTTTTGTCCCTCAACAGAAGCTTATCACCCGCACATGAACTCTTAGGAAGTGGATACTGAAACGTATCCAAACGTCTTCTCCAACCCCCTTATCTAACATTACTCCCACCCCGACTAAACACCATCCTTGTAATAACTCATTCACGACTGAACCTTGTATAAATCCACACACTATCACCCAACATCACCTGTAATAACATCTCATCAAGAAATGTATGCATCATCTGAAGCATGTAGGTGTCTAGAGACCTGCATTAGTTTGCAAGAAATCATTCCATAAACCACATCACGACACTCGGCTACATGGGTTACACATCGGTTATGGAAAGGGATTGCAGTCTCACTTTAATGGGATCATGATTAATTTCCATACTAATGTGTTAATCTTTTGTAGCAGATCCGCTATGCACTCGCATCACTCATCATGCAGGAAGAAGGACCATCTGAAGCTGGCCCCAGTGCACCCATGGCAAATATTGGAGAACTACTCGCGGAACCACATCCTACGGCTCAACCACCGGAATTCCAAGGATTTCCAGGACCCATGCCGATCGACGACCCTCCTAGGGGTTACACTGAGAAGATTCATCGCAATTCTCACTGGTTCCAAGCGCTAGCAGGACCGTTGGCAGATGTAGACTTTATCTTCAAGGCCAATTTAGCGTTTGATCACCGTACATGGAGCAAGTATCAATTCTTCTCAAGAGAATTCGAAGGACTACAAAACCCAAAAGATTTAACGCATGTTTGGGCAAGAGCAGGCTTTACAGAATATTTCAGTGATCCTTTGCCTAAACCCAATTTCTACCGATGTTTCTACTTGGTAACTACTTTGACAGCTTCAGAGAACAAAGATTTGTCAAGAACATTCATTTTGCCATCTTTGGTAAACGATCCGCCATATAAGAGGTTTTATCTTTCGAAAGATCTGATTCGCGCTGCAATCAAGATCCATGGTACACACACTCCAACAGAACGAGAAAGGCTGGTTCGAGAGCCAATGAAACGTGGAGATGTAACTAAGTGGGAAGATATTTCAGCAATCACACCTGAGCTCTCTAAACCGTTGAGGATATGTATGCAGCATTTTGCTTTCCCCGCTTAGGATAGATTCACCATGTCCCACAAACGTATATGGTTTGGTTTATATTTAGCATGTACTGGACCACAACAGTTGACCTGGCTAGCTGGATAATTGATCAGCTCTACTTAGCCCAACATAGATGGGAAAGAAAGAAGGTAATCAATGGATGTTGCGCTCTCACGCGCATCGTATATATGTGTTTGGCATACGATTTACCTATCGAGCGTGCAATGACAAGCGAGGAGCTAAAAGCATTCAAGGGAACAACAAAGAAAGCTAGGAAGGCCACCAAAGGAAGAGTAGGAAAGCGAATGAGAGGAACTATCCCCTGCCTTCAGGTGCCAGAATCACCCTCACCACAACCCTCTCCAGAGCAGTCTCCGACAGAAGCCACTCCAACGGTACAACCTATTCGCATACGATTATCAAGACTAGTTGTAACGGAAGGCACTACCAGTGCAGTTACCTCACAACCAACATTAATTCATGAACCAACCACCACTACAGCAGAAGTTCCCACCACTATTGGTGCGGAAGCTTTTTCTTTTTCGATTCCTAACTTGGAAGCGGAACCCATAGATACAACGTTTGATTTCAAAATGCAAGATGCTTTCTCCAATGAATTTCAGTTTTTAGAAGGCCAGATTTTCTCTCAAGAATATGAGCGACCAAGCTACCTGACCACGCCCCGAGACCAATCACAAGGACAACTAGTATCTAGTTCCGAGGACGAACGAACAGAAACGGATGAAGATGATGGCGATGACGAAGCCAGCCAAGGCACTCATGAATCCCAAGAACATGTGCAGACAGATGAGCAAGGACAGCACACCGACAAACAGGGTGATACCAGTATGCATGAAGATGAAACCTTTGAAGCAACAGCTTATACGCTAGCCATCAAGAAGCTATATCGCACCATGGAGAAAGTTTGGGCGCGTAAGAAATTGACTGAGGAAGAGAGTCAAGCACTTATAGAACAGGAACTTGTCTCAGGCGGTTTCGAAGAAGTATACATCAGAGGCTTCAGAGAGCTTGTTAAATCAGTGGGATCCACCGAAGCCTTAAGATATTTGCAGAGGAAACAGTTACCGTAGTATGACCCTCGCAGAGTCCGTTTACTAACCAAACTTGGGGAATACATTCGGGTACCCGCCGACGGTCAATCTTCAGAATAGGCCAAGGAAGCACATCTCATCCCTGAAGGCTCATTGGCAGAAGACACCATTATCATCGACTCCCCACCCCATACTACTGCTGTACATACCACCACAGTTGTCGAAGTACCTACCACTCCAACCGTGCCTCCTTCACCTCCCATCCATCCAGTCTCCCCCATACGCCCTCCTTCTCCCAGAACATCCACCTCCTTCCACGGCAAAGTAGCAGAAGCCCTGGTAACATCCATTCCTCTCACCATGTCCACACCCACCCAACCTAGTTTTCCCCCTTGGGCATCCACTCTTCTATCTAGTCCATTTCTCCATCCATCTTTTCCATCCTTTCCTACACCCCCGAGACCACTATTTCCATTTCTAACCCGATGACTTTTTCCCCTGTATCACCTCCCCGACCCACCATCATTCCTCTTCCCCCTTTCCACCAAGCAGCATTAGAAAACCCCTCTGTAAATTACTCTTCAACCTTTGTAAACCCTGTATTTACACCCACGCACGCACCTACTTTCACGCCATTATTCACAGTCACCGCACTTGACACCACGTCCAATGACATGGATATCTCACCACCTACCGCACCACCACTCACTTCATTCATGGCACAACCATACATAGGCACACCACAATTTTCCACAATCACCACAGCATCCACTTTCCCACCCCCATTCCCCATCCCCTTTGCATCTACACCCACTGCATCTTCACTTAGCACACCATTAATATTATCACCCACTGTAGATACTGCATTTCGATAGATGCTCACCTGTATGACTCGAGTAAGAGATGAGTTCATATCTCTTGGAACTAATTATCAGCAGCTGCAGAAGACAACGAATCACTTACAGTCGAAGCTCAACTCACTATCCATCGAGAATGCCTCATTGAACACCCGCTACCAAGAGCTACGAGAGGCATATCATAAACTGGAATTAGAAAGTGAAGAAAAAACGAAAGAAGCTATCAGGGATATCGATAACTTGTTAAGGGCACAAACTATTCGCAATGCAACATTAACGAGAAACATGGGCTTACTCAGACGACATTTGGCAGCAACGAAAGAATGAGAACCAACGCTTACAAGAACAGAACAGAGAAAATTTAGAAGCTGCCCTTGATCAACCCGACCAACCATTAAGCCCTAGTCGCTTCAAGGCCGTGCCCTCACAATCAATGAAAATGTTGTTAGGTGATCATATAAGATTGTTAGATGAGTACGACAGCATGAACGAGGAGTTTCAGAAGCTGAAAGAAGATCATAAACTACTTCAACTAAGAGCACCAATACCAGAAGGACTACCAGCTCTTGCGGACCCATCTCCTGACATCCTAGAGGAACTTAACACATTATGGGCCCAGGTGTCAACACTTCAATCAGAGATAGCAGTATATGAAGCACCCCCAAGGCCAGACTCCCCACTGGACCTACCAGCAGAGGAAGAAACAGTGACTATTCCGGTGGAGGAAACTTTTGAAGAAGCGTATGAACCACAACCCATCCCAGGCGGACGAGTCACGGCCGAAGGCCAGACTGCTTTCGAACTTCCAACTCCCACATGGATGAAGACGATTGAAGAACTTGGAACCACCCACTCAACTCGGGTAGAGGCGCAATTGCACGCAATGGCAGTGATTGAGGAAAGAATTTTACAGTCGCCCTACTTTGCTCACTTGGCCCCTCACAGATATATCTCTGGTCATGAGATACAATATAAACCTTATTTTATGTTAATGGCAGAATATCAGTTGGCCATAGAGAAAGAAACAGGCAAGAAACCATCTCACGCTACTCAGTTTGAGCCTCACGATTTGCCAACAAATGCGCAACGCGGAGAAATCTTTCAACCAGATTGGCGCAAGGATCTATTACAAGAATATCCTGAGATGATGAGTACTTGGGTTAAGGTGCCACTACACTTAAAATTCAACCCATGTTGGGGACCAGTGCCACATCGCCGATCCTGGAAGGCCTTTGCTATTAAAGTACAGAACAACAAGCAATGCCAGGATTGGTTAAATTATCCATATTTCAGGCCACCCACAGGACCACCTACAGTCGGATACATGATGCCCACGATTCGTCACTGGCTCCCTCGCTTGAAACATATGGACGATATAACAGTGCACATGACCGTCAAGATATTTGACATGATGTAGATGGTTTTTAAAGTCTCCAAATGCATCAAGGCACCTCATGTGAACACCCCGGGCTTCGAGCATGGTAACCTAGATCTTGCATATGATATGAGTACAACGCCATCGCTCCGGGTGTGTTATGCCTGGCATTGCAGAATTAAATACTTACCGGCGTGCTACAAGCAGACCTTCGAAGAAATGTTCACAACCGGTTTCTGGGAATACCATTCGGAAGTGTTCATCAGCAGGCCTACGCATTTGCTTCAATTATTTGCCTGTGAACAGATGGTATATTCCACGCACTATCGACTCCCACCATCAGATGAACCGCAGCCAATTGATTGGGAGAAACTCGAGGCAGATTTGACCCGAGGCATTCGAATATCAGAACACACCCTCGCTCAGGAGCTCCTACAGAATTACATCCGACAGACCTCACAACAAGGTTCTGTCGAGGATGACAGAAGCGAGAGGGAGGGGGGTGTTGGCAATAACCAGAGGCATAGAAGACGCGGAAGCATGTAAAGATAGAGCAGGGAGTCAGTGGAATCAATTTTTCAAAGATTTATGTTTTATAAATATTCTTCAAAACCTCCAACATTGATTTTCATCACTATTGTAACATATGTAACATAGAAAAACCCTTTTTGTAATTTATAGCTCCATTTTGTGCAAGCCGAGGAGTCCTCGAGCTTGAGGAGCTTAGGTAGAATGAGCATACCAATTTTGGTTATTTTTAGACACCGTTTATCCTTTCAAATAGCACTCAGGACCTATTTTTTAACTATGCTGGTCACTAGATGTGAAACCGGTCAAAACTAGTCTAAAATCTATAAAAAGAGCTAGAGAGCTCATTTTTGAGGTTGGTTAGTGTGAGCTTAGAGCTATTTTGCGCTTGTAATTGAGATCTTGAGCAATAGAGTTGATTTCTCACCTTCCATTGTGTCTTGCTTGTCTCTTCGTTGTGTGTGTGTATGTGTGTGTGCATCTCTATGCTTCTCACCTTCACTCTCACTTCATCTCACATTCACGATCTTCATATCACTCCTATCTCTTCCGCGGATTCACATTAAGGAGGTGGAGCGTCTTAACGTGGTTCTCACCATTGTGCTAGAGCAACACATACATATACACACACATACACATGCACATGCACATATACATACATATGCATATACACTTACACGTGCACATGCACATACATGCATATACACAAATACATATGTACATACATACATATATACATACATACATATACACACACATACACACATATACATGCACATACATACACACACATATGCACATACACACATACACATGTGCATACATACATATACACACATATACATGCACATACACACATATGCACATACACTTACATATATACATTGTTAAAAGTCAAGATTCAAGCTAGAAATTCGTGGGGAATCTTTTATGGACATGTGGATCAATCAAAGGAAGTCAAAAGCCACGAGATTCTATCAAGAAAAGTCACTCAACCACTCCCCAAGTCATCTCAACTAAGTCCTCCAAGTTAGGAGGCTGATTTGGAAAGGTAGTTCCTAGATTTTAGGGGCACACTTCTCAATATAAAAGGAGCATGTATCCCGACTTCTTTTGGGCCATCTTCTTGGAGTTTTAGCTCATGTAAAGTGAGCACTAAGTGCTGGAGTTGTGATAAGCAAGCCCCTTGCTTAAGCTAGCCCCTTGCTTGCTTGTTTGTTTTCTTTTAGTAGGCATATCTATGTGTGTGCACAAGCAGTGTTGCAACTCTCTACCCCTGAGTTGTTAGCATTGGTTCTCCCTCATATTGTATCCATTTGATGTAATTCTTGTCTCATGGATAGATATTAGAGTCTATTTTATGGTCACAAATTTTCTGGAGCATTCTCTGAGTAATCTGGGAGCAACATTTATTTTAGTGAAGTTGTGTGATTGATATCTCTCTTGGTGTGTAGGCTCTGTTGGAAATATTTTACTATCTATTGTAAGGGCTGGTTCTCCTTCTCTATTTATCCATTTGCTATGATTTTGGTGTCATTGGGTAGCTATTAGAGTGATCTAAAGTTAAATCAAGTTTGCAATTCATTCTCTATATAATCTCTGAGAAAAGTTTGCTGGAGTGAAGTGAGGTCTCTGCTTGACTAGCAGTTTTGAGCATTCAACTAGCTCATGTTGTAGACATTGTTTCTCTTTGTGTAAGCATCCATTTGAAGTGAAATTTGTTTTGTTGGAAAGCTCTTGGTGTCTTCTATAGTTCTACAAAAGCTCACTGGAGTTCTCTGCATAAGCTCTGAGTAAGAGCATTTTTGGTGTGCAAAGGTCAAAGAAGTATACCTGTGGAGGTCATTCGTGCTTCCTCATTGCTTAGGGGTTGAGATACTTCCCCCATCAGTGGTATCAGAGCATTTGGGCATCTTGGAGGTATCACATACAAGAAAGAAGACCTCTTGGAGTTGGTGGTTGAAGATTTGCATCAACAAAAGCTTCTTGGAGGTAGCTCACATCGAGGGGGAGCTATTACTCAAAGTTTCAAGAGCACAAGGTGTCCATCTAAGGAAAGCTTTGGATTGAGGTAACCTCAGAGCCTCTTTTTCATTTTACACACATTGAAGCATTAGCCAAGGTCTAGGTCAAGTATCAAAGACTAGATATGGGAGACTCCAACACTCAAATTGAAAAGCTAGACAAAGGGAACTATCAACCATGGAGATTTAGGGTCTCCAACTATCGTATGGGCAAGGGCCTTTGGGGGTTGATTAGTGGAAGTGAACCAAGACCTAGGTTGGATGAGAATCCAACCAATGACCAAAGGAGGGCCTTTAGGGAATGGAATGAAAGAGATAAGAGGGTTATCTTTATTTTTTCCCAACACATTAGCAATAGCATGATCAGCCATATCCAAGACTTGGATTCAAGCATGAAGGTATGGGAGACACTTGAAAGGCTTTATTCAACAAGCACCAAAGCAAGGAAGATCCAACTCAAGAATGAGCTCAACAACCTTAGGAAGAGCTTAGGGAGTAGCATAAATGACTACATACAAGGAGTTATCAGATGCATTGGGATCCATTGGAAGCCACGTAGACAATGACGATCTTGTGGCTTATACTCTCAATGGTTTGAGAGATGATGAGAAGTGGAAGCCCTTTACCACTTCAGTTTATGTAAGGGATAATCTTCCCAATTTTGAGCAATTGGTTGCTCTCATGGTCACCGAACAAATGAACATAGGTGGAAGTTCAACTAAAAGCAAGGATGCACAAGTTTTCTGTAGGTAATCAAAGGGGCAAAGGAAGACGAGGACAAGGAAGGGGCAAAGGAAGGTTTGGAGGAAGGCAAGGCCACTCAAGCAACCAAGGACATGACCAAGGCACCTCATCACAAAGAGGGAGAGGAAGAACAAGAGGAAGAGGAGGACCACATCAACAAAACAGGAATCAAGATGGCGAAGGATGTTACATATGTGGCAAGTTTGGCCACTATGCTAGAGACTGCTACCAAGGAGGAAACCAAAGGAGCTATAATCAAGGTTCTTCATACAAAGGCCAAGGTAATTATGCTTCTACAAGTTCAAAAAATGACAATCTCTTGATGATGCACATGAATGGGAATTCAAGCAAAGTAGATAACACTTGGTATATTGATAGTGGATGTAGCAACCATATGAGTTGCAATGCTTCTTGGTTTACTAATCTACATGTTCCCAAAGGTAAAGGACATGTAGAAACAGGTGATGATATAGCCCATGAGATCTCCCATGTTGGAGATGTAGCTTTGGATGACAAGGAGGAAGGAAGATGTCTGAAGGATGTCTTGCATGTACCTACTATCACAAAGAACTTGGTGTCCGTTGGGCAAATGGTTGAAAGAGGCTATCAAGTAAGGTTCAACAAAGGTGGATGCTTTGTGGAGAACCCTAAGCAAGGTTACAAGGTCATAGCAAGAGGAAAGAAGCAAGGGAGACTCTTCACTTTGGAGGCAAATTCTCATTCCACTCAACATGTCTACTTCACATATGGAAACAAGAGGATTTCGGAGTTGGACTTGTGGCACAAGAGGATAGGTCACATCAACATACAAAGAATGAAGGAAATGCAATTCAAGAGGCTGGTTGAAGGTCTTCCCAACTTCCAAGGACAAGTTATGAAGCATTTATGTGAATCTTGTCAACTAGGGAAGCAAGCGAGACTTCCATTCAAGAAGAGTGGCTACATAAGCCACCATCCATTGGAGTTGATACATACAAATGTGTGGGGGCCAACCAAAGAGCAATCCATTGGAGGTAACAAGTACTTTGTCAATTTTATAGATGATTGCACAAGGATGGTTTGGGTTTATTTCATCAAAAACAAATCAGATGTGTTTACATGTTTCAAAGCATTCAAGGCAATGGTAGAAAAGGAAACAGGTACATATATCAAGAAGCTAAGGTCCGATGGAGGGGGAGAATATTTCTCCAATGAGTTTTCTGATTTTTTAATGGATCAAGGCATCAAGAGGCAAGTAACATGCAGGTACACACCCCAACAAAATGGAGTAGCAGAGAGAAAGAATAGATACATTGCCGAGATCGCTAGAGCAATGCTTAATGAGATGAATGTACCTAACATGTTTTGGAGTGATGTAGCAAATACCACCGTGTATCTAATGAATAGGGCTCCTACCTCAGGGATCCATGGCTTGACACCATATCAATCCTATTATGGTAAGAAACCTGATCTTTCCCACTTGAAGATATTTGGATGTACTTGTTATGTACATGTGCCAAGTGAATTGAGGCACAAGCTACAACCAAAGGCAGAAAAGTGTGTGTTTCTAGGATATTCAAATGATCATAAAGGTTACAGGTGCTTCAACCCAAACACAAAGGACTTGAGGATATCAAGGGATGTAGCATTTGATGAGCTACTCCCTTGGTATAAGAAGTATGATTGTATGTAGGTCTATGAAGAAGAAAAGCATGGACATGATGAAGAACAAATCGACCTAGAGCTAAGCGGCCCAAGGTGTTCCATCAATGAAGATAGTTCAATCATGAACTCACCATGGAGGGGGAGATCTTCATCAAGCTATGAAGCACAATAAATCAACAAAGGCAAAGCAACATTGGTGGAGTTGGATGAAGAAGGTAATGAAGTTGAAGATGATGAAGGACACATGATGGAGAAAGAAGCCACGTCAAAGAAAGAGATCAAGTTCCCAAGGCAAAGGAGGTTTATTCCTCCAAAAGGTGAAGAAAGGAAGTCTTCTAGAGTTAAGTATCCAACTCAAATGTTTACTTATGATTCATACATGGCAACACATTATGCATATATGAACAAAGTAGTAGAAGATCATGAGCCCGATTGCTATGAAGATGCAAGCAAGTACACCGAATGGAAAGAGGCAATGCAAGAAGAGATCGACGCACTTGAGGAAAATCAAACATGGACTCTAGTGCCCAAGAAGGAGAACATGAAGGTAATAGGTAATAAGTGGGTGTATAAAGTAAAGGTGAATTCAGATGGATCTATTTCTAGGTTCAAAGCAAGATTGGTGGCCAAGGGTTTTGCACAAACCTATGGAGTGGACTTTGAAGAGACATTCAGCCCCGTGGCAAAGATGAGCACCATTAGGACACTCATTGCAATGGATGCTAGCAAAGGATGGAAGCTTTTCCAATTGGATATCAAGAATGCCTTTCTCAATGGAGACTTGGAAGAAAAGGTATACATGGAGCAAGCACTAGCTTTTGTTCACAAAGAGTTTCCACATCATGTTTGTAGGTTGAAGAAGGCACTTTATGGCCTAAAGCAAGCTCCAAGGGCTTGGAACCAAAGATTGGTGGACTATTTGATCAAATGTGGTTACAATCAATGCAAGGCGGATCCATCTCTCTTCATCAAACAAAGAGGAGAACTTGTAGTCTACATGTGTGTGTATGTAGATGATCTTATCATTACAGGTAATGATACAAAGGGCATTGAGGAGATCAAGGCAAAGCTTGGAAAGGAGTTTAGGATATCTGATCTTGGAGATCTTAGGTATTTTCTTGGCATTGAAGTTGTATACAAAGAAGAAGGTATTATGCTCATACAAAGGAAGTATATTCTAGACCTACTTGAGAGGTTTGGGATGCTACATTGCAAGCCTATTTCAAATCCCATGGAAGATAATGTAAAGCTAAGCTCCATTGATGGAGAGCCATTAGAGGATGTAACTTTGTATTGCTCTATTGTAGGCTCTTTCAATTATGCCACAATAACTAGGCCTGACATAGCATATGGAGTTGGAGTGTTATCACAATTTATGCATAGTCCAAGGACTACACACTTGCAAGCTGCAAGAAGAATGTTACGATATCTCAAGGCCACTATAAATAAAGGATTGTTCTATTCATTTGATGATGATATGCAGGTCAAAGCTTATTCTGATGCGGATTGGGCCGGTTCCAAGGAGGATAGAAGAAGTACAAGTGGTTATCTAGTCATGCTAGGTAGCAAGATCATCTCATGGATTTCAAAGAAGCAACCCACGGTGGCATTATCTTCCACCGAGGCTGAGTATAGAGCTTTGGCTCAAGTCACATGTGAGCTAATGTGGATTAAGAAGTTATTTATGGAGCTTAATTTGCAGGTTGACACATATCCAATTTTTTGTGACAACATGAGTAGCATTCATCTAGCATCGAATCATGTCTATCATGATAGAACCAAGCATATTGAAGTGCACTATCACTTCATAAGGGAAAAGGTGATATCCAAGGAAGTTTTAGTACATCATATTGGTACCAAGGACTAAGTTGCCGACATGTTTACAAAGGCTTTGGATGGGATGAAGATTTCAAAATTCAAGCAATGCATCAACATGAAAGAGCTTGGATGAGGACGAAGAATTGAAGCTTGAGGGGGAGTGTTAAAAGTCAAGCTTCAAGCTACAAATTCGTGGGGAATCTTTTATGGACATGTGGAGCAATCAAAGGAAGCCAAAAGCCACGAGATTCCATCAAGAAAAGTCACTCAACCTCTCCCCAAGTCATCTCAACTAAGTCCTCCAAGTTAGGAGGCTGATTTGGAAAGGTAGTTCCTAGATTTTAGGGGCACACTTCTCACTATAAAAGGAGCATGTATCCCGACTTCTGTTGGGCCATCTTCTTGGAGTTTTAGCTCATGTAAAGTGAGCACTAAGTTCTGGAGTTGTGATAAGCAAGCCCCTTGCTTGCTTGTTTCTTTTCTTTTAGTAGGCATATCTATGTGTGTGCGCAGGTAGTGTTGCAACTCTCTACCCCTGAGTTGTTAGCATTGGTTCTCCCTCATATTGTATCCATTGGATGTAATTCTTGTCTCATTGGATAGATATTAGAGTCTATTTTATGCTCACAAATTTTCTCGAGCAGTCTCTGAGTCATCTGGGAGCAACAGTCATTTTAGTGAAGTTGTGTGATTGATATCTCTCTTGGTGTGTAGGCTTTGTTGGAAATATTTTGCTCTCTATTGTAAGGGTTGTTTCTCCTTCTCTATTTATCCATTTGCTATGATTTTTGTGTCATTGGGTAGCTATTAGAGTGCTCTAAAGTTAACTCAAGTTTGAGATTCATTCTCTGTATAATCTTTGAGAAAAGCTTGCTGGAGTGAAGTGAGGTCTCTGCTTGACTAGCAGTTGTGAGCATTCAACTAGCTCATGTTGTAGACATTGTTTCTCTTTGTGTAAGCATCCATTTGAAGTGAAATTTGTTTTGTTGGAAAGGTCTTGGTGTCTACTACAGGTGTACAAAAGCGCAGTGGAGTTCTCTGCGTAAGCTCTGAGTAAGAGCATTTTTGGTGTGCAGAGGTCAAAGAAGTATACCTGTGGAGGTCATTCACGCTTCGTCGTTGCTTAGGGGTTGAGATACTTCCCCCATCATACATGCTCATACATACATATACACACATAGACATGCACATGCACATACACATACATACGCACATACACTTACAGATGCACATGCATTTACATGCATATACACACATATATATGCACATACATACACAAATATAGATATATACCTACATGTGCATACATACATTTCATATACACACAAGAACACATAAATATGAATGAATTATAATTAAATTAATAAAACACATGTTAAATATAAACAATAATAAAAATCACTAGAACAAGAATTTTCATTACTTAATACCATAGACACAGTTCAAAACATAATTGGAATAATATATATATATATATATATATATATCAATGTAAATATATATCCAATGTCATAATCAAGAATCCTAATCATGATCATCCTCATCACCAAGAGCCTCATCCTCATCCTCATCCTCATCCTCATCATCAGGATCATCTGCATGATCTGATGTATCTATAGTGGCATCATGGGTAGTGGTGCGAGCACTTTGTGATGATCAAGATCATCCCTCTTGTTTCTGTCTCTCCACCTCATCCATATATGCCAATCCATAAAACTCCCCTATTACATATAACAAACATAAATAAATAAAACATACAAAACATCCATAAAAATAGAATAATTATATGAAATCTAATAATACTCACAAAAGCATCTGGATGATATTGCATATACTCGCTCAAATACCAACATCCAAAATATGTATCATACTCAATCTCATGTTTCATATGATATCGATCATAATCCTTTCGTTGCATTAAAACAAACAAAAAAGATTAGTGTCTTGCGTTTTAACTAAAATAAAAAATATACTTTTGATAACACATATACTTACAAATGTAGCTACAAAACCATGATGGCCCATTTGGCCTAAGTGTGATGTGTGACCTGACTCAATTCTCTTCTTTGCAGTAGCCTCTTTATTTGATAGAAAAAAATACATAAATTAAATGTAATAATTAATAAAACATGTGAGAATTATAAATATAAACTATTGATTTGTATATCTTTTGCTGAGGAAATGACTCCTGAAGACGTAGTTGTCTACAAAAAAACTGCCACGTCTCAGGTGGTATGTTAGGTCTCCTCTTATTTTTTCCACCATTCAATATCTCTTGTTATTTTAATCTTAAACAAAAATAAAGAATCAGAATACATACACATACATACACACATACATAGCATGTGCATACACATATACATACACTTACACATACATACGTACACATACATACATACATACCAAATACATGCACACATACACATACTCACACACACACACATATATATATGTATATATATATATATATATATATATATATATATATATATATATATATATATATATATATATATATATATATATATATATATATATATATATATATATATATAGTATATACTCATTTATATTTATACTGTATATATATTTATATTTATATTTACTATTTATATATTTATATATATATTTACTATATATGTATATATATTGATTTATATATATACTATTGAGTATATATATATATATATATATATATATATATATATATATATATATATATATATATATATATATATATATATTTACATGCACACATAAACATATATACGTACACACACATACATGCAAACATATACACATATATACATGCATACATATACACATATACATACATAAACACACATATACATATCCACATATATACATACACACATACATATGCATGCATATACACACATTCATACAAAATACATGCATTTATCCTACAAGAATGTGTATTTGTGTCTATGTGAATATATGTGTATGTGTAAATGTTTATATGTGAATGTTTATGTATGTAAATAATCAGATTATTATATCTAGTATGATTATTTGCATATTTTGATCAATTAGACGAAACGCCACCACTGTCTCCTAATCATGCAAGGACTATATACTGTAAGTATATCAAACTTTTAATTTTAAATATATTTGATAGATACATAACTGATATAAGTTTTGTTATTGTTATAATCAGATTCTAATCAATCAAAGGGCACTCCATCACCTCCTACCCATGCAACAACTTCATATGTGTCCTCGGATAGGAATTACGATGAATTTTGCTATCAAGACAATATTATATGTTGGTGTGAGTTTTGCCCGCTATGGCACGTATCGTGGTATTGTGGTATTGTGGCTTGGACTATTCATAATTTTCGAGGATATGGTGTTTGTTCAAGTATTGATGTAATTTTTTTATTTAATATGCATACAAATATATGTGTGTTAATCTAATTATATTTTTATCGTTTTCATGATGCAGGAATATCTACTAAGGGTTATAAAGCTTGTCCATGTTGTGGTGATTCATTGAGATCAATTTATAGTAAGAATCTCAACAAAAATAGTTATATTTGACATGCACGATTCTTGCTTGATGATCATCCATTAAGATGTAAAAGAGAAGCAATACATTTTAATGGAAAGCTTGAAACAAGCCAGTGTCCAAAACCAATGGCGCCTATGTATTGGTATCGAAAATGAAAGATGGGCCTTTGATAGATCTAGAATCAGAAATCTTCAGTGATGATGAAGATAATGAGAATGTGAAGAGAGGTTAAGGAAAATTGTCACTCACAGAGAATATATCAATATGGGATTCTTTGGAGTATTGGAAAGAGTTAAAGGTCCGTCATCTTCTTGATCCGATGCATATATTCAAGAATATTGGTTATTCATTATGGCAACATCTTCTTGGATTAAAAGACACCATAGCATCAAGCTATGATTTGAAGGACCAAAACTAAAAAACAAAGTTATGGTCAGTTTTTTATAGACATCGATAGTAAACGACTTATGTGTTGGAGAATTCCTCTCCTAATCGCAACGGAAAGTGTAGAAGACCTTCTCAGGATCAAGACTCTTGCCAACAGCTGAACCTTCAAATGAAAACTGGTATCAACTAAAATATCCAATGAACTTGAAACTTTGGTCACTCAAACGAGACACCTATAGCTTTAAAATGAGCTATCAAACACTCAATTTGGAGTAGATTTGAGTTGGCAACTCCTTGATACAAAATAGACTACCTGTCCACTCAGTTAAGCTAAAAACTAGACTTCACTAAAACCTGAATAACTCACAGAGCATAACGAATTTCATAAAACTGTTTTAAATAGAGGAAGTACTTGAGATAAGCTTTCCAACGAATGTTTAACACTAAAATTGGATACATATGTTGAGAGATATGACTCTCACAAGTAGACTACCCAAAAATGGGTGTGCGACTGAACATGATCTATGAGAGTGAACTGAACGAAATGACTCAAAACAAATAAAATAGCAACAAGGGGACTTCCACGCCTTCTTCCTCAATACTTGAGTGTCCTCCCTTGCTTCTTTTATAGCCAAGTGACCAAAAACTTTCATGATGAGTTTGAGAGCTCTTCTCCATCATTTCTCCACTACTTTGGACAGCCACTCCTCTTACAGTTCAGTTTTTGGATTTGATTCTCTTTTGAATGATTCTCTTTTGGCCTCCACTACTTGCTGAAGTAAATGCTTCTATTTTTTATTTTTGTATTTTCTTTCTACTTGAAGAAAATCCTTTTTGCAAAAGTATATACGAGCTTACTTCTTTATTTTTAACACTCCCCCTCAAGCTCACATGTGAGCTTGCACCTTCAGCCATATCCTTGTCGTCCTTGAACCTCTTTAGCTTAGAAGCATCTAGGGACTTTGTAAGCATGTCTGCAACCTGGTCATTAGTTCCAACGAACTTTATATCCACATCCTTGCTCAAAACCTTTTCTCGAACATAATGATAATGCACTTCTATGTGCTTGCTTCGTGCATGAAACATTGGATTGTTTGTCAAGTGAATGCTTGACATGTTGTCACCATAAATTGGAATGGTCTCCACCTGCACATCAAGATCAGCCAAGAGCTTCTTAATCCACATAGCTTCACAAGTTGCAAAGGCTAAACCTCTATATTCAGCTTCTGTAGATGATAGTGCAACAGTAGGTTGCTTCTTTGAGCTCCATGTGATAGGTTTGCTACCTATCATGAACACATAACCTGAAGTGGATCTTCTATCTTCCTTCGAACCAGCCCAATCAGCATCACTAAAGCCTTTTACCTGCAATTCTTCATCATATCCATAAAACAGAGCATGATTGACTGTGTGCTTCACATATCTTAGCACTCGTTTGGCTGAATTTAAATGTTCACTTGTTGGAGCTTGCATAAATTGAGAAAGAACTCCAACAATATAACACAAATCTGGTCTTGTGATCGTAGCATAGATCAATGAACCTATAATACTCCTGTATGTAGTTACATCATGTAACTTCTCTCCATCATTTGAGCATAGCTTCACATTTGTGTCCATAGGTTGAGTGAGTGGTTTGCATTCACTCATTCCAAATCTGAAAAGAACATCCAACAAGTACTTTCTTTGCATCAAGTAGATGCCATCTTTCCCATAGACTATCTCAATGCCTAAAAAGTATTTCAGCTCACCAAGATCTGAAATTTTAAACTCCTTACCGAGTTTCCTTTTGATCTCTTGTATTCCTATAACATTACTTCCTGTTATGATGAGATAATCAATGTATATGCAAATATATACCTGCTTGTATTCTTCTTTCTTCATGTAGAGAGAGGGATCTGCATTACTTGGACTATACCCACACCTTGTGAGGTACTCGACCAATCTTTGATTCCAAGCACGTGGTGCTTGCTTCAGCCCATACAAAGCTTTCTTCAATCTACAAACAAAATATGGATGCTTTCTATCTTCAAATCCAATCGGTTGACTCATGTATACCTCTTCTTGAAGTTCACCATTGAGAAAAGAATTTTTTATGTCAAGTTGGTACAATGGCCATCTCCTTGCTGCACTCACTACAATACCGGGCTGAAAGTCTCTTCATAGTCGATGCCGTGAGTTTGCTTGAATCCTTTTGCTACTAGTCTAGCTTTATGCCTTGCTAGAGAACCATCAGCATTTCTCTTTATTTTAAGCACCCATTTATTTGGAACAATCTTGATACCTTCAGCCTTTGGAACTAGCTCCCATGTGTGATTGTCCTTGAGAGCTTTCATCTCTTCTTGCATAGCTTCTTGCCATTCTTTTTGTGTACATGCTTCTTCATATGCATCCAGTTCTTTGTCTTTGACCACCTGTGTCATATATGCAAAATGCTTTGCAACAAAACTATCATAGCTCAGCCTTTCAATTGGATACCTTGCTCTTGAAGACCTCCTTTCATTTCCTTTTGAACATTGCTTCTTCAACCGGTTCAACTTTACCTTTGGTGTGATCACCTCTTCATACTCTTCTTCACTTGCATTTGAATCGCTATTTTGGGCAGCACTTTCAGCTTTAGATCTTTCATAAGCTGATGTTGGTGATGAGGAATGACTCCTTAGCCTCCCTTTCCATGTTGAGCTTTCTCCAAGTGATGTAGAAGCTTTTGGACCTGACATTTGAGTGCTTGTTTGCTGAAATTCTTCTTGGACAGCACCTCCATCATCTTCGCAATCTTCTTCAAGAATCTTCTCTTTCCATTTGTCTCCAAACCATGGTCTTAGCTCATCAAATACCACATCTCGTGAGACTCGTAGCTCCTTTGTCACCGGATTGTAGCACCTATATCCCTTTTGCTCCGATGAATATCCAATAAAAATACATTTTTCGGACTTTGCCTCCATTTTTGTCCTTAGTTCTTGAGGGATGTGAACATAACACACACATCCAAAAACTTTGAGATGTGTAAGGTCAGGCTTCTTACCGGAATAAACCTCCTCGGGAGTTAGATTATGCACTCCAGCCGTTGTGCACTTGTTCATCAAATAAACGGTTGTACTAGTTGCTTCAGCCCAATAGTTTAGTGGCATCTTCATCTCGTTGAGCATGCATCTTGCAACTTCTGTGATATGTCGATTTTTCCTTTCAGCTATTCCATTTAGTTGAGGTGTGTACCTACATGTAAATTCTCTTTTGATGCCATTTTCATAAAGAAAATCTAAAAATTCTTTGGAGAAATATTCTCCTCCTCCATCGGACCTCAAGGTCTTTATGTAGCGTCCTGTTTCCTTTTCTACCTGTGCTTTAAATCTCTTGAACATGGAGAACACATCTGATTTTTGTTTTATGCAAAACATCCATACTTTCCTTGAATGATCATCAACAAAAGTGACAAAATATCTATTACCAGCCACTGATGCTTGTTGTGATGGTCCCCATACATCCGTGTGTATCAAGTCGAGGACATTCCTTGCCACATAGTTGTTTTTCTTGAATGGTTGTCGAGTTTGCTTTCATAGTTGGCATGCTTCACAAAACTCATGTAGTCCGGCATCATTGAATCTTGGAAGACCTCTTACCACTTCATGGTTGCTCATGTCCTTGAGCTTGGGAATGTTGATATGTCCAAACCTTTTGTGCCACAAATCGATTTCAGCAATCCTCTTGTTTCCAAACTGAATATACATCACCTTTCCATGCAGTTGTTGAATGTCCAAAGTGAACATCCTTCCTTCTTTCCTTCCTTGAGCAATGACCTTGAATCCTTCTTTTGGATTCTTTATAAAGCAGCCTTTTTCATTGAAGGTAACATGATATCCTTTCTCTACCATTTGTGCTACTGAAATCAAATTCTTTGCAATAGTAGGAACATGAAGAACATCAGCCAATACCTTCTTGTCTCCAAGCTTGATATCTCCAACATGCTCAATTGTGTGTTGAGTTTCATCACCGGTCTCCACACATCCTTTTCCACTTGGAGCTTGTAGCTTTGTGAACAAATCTCCTTGGCATGTCATATGGTTGCTGCAACCTGAATCTATGAACCATTTTTGGTCATCACTTCTCGAGTTGTTGTAGTCATGCTTCATGGCAAGCATGGTTTGCTTGTCTCCTTCACTTGATGTACTCGCATAGTTATTTTGGCTCCTTTGGTTGCCTCCATTCAGCCTTCCATTCTTTTGCCAACAATCATTTGCATAATGTCCTAGTTTACCACAATGATAGCATGTTATACCTTTATGAGGATTGTATGAACCTCGACCTCTTCCTCTATTTCTTCCTCGATCTCTTCCATGTGTGTTTTCATTTGAGTTGTCCTTGTCCTCCGAGTTGTGTTGGCTGAAATTTGTGTTGTTGTAGCTTCTTCCTCTTCCTCTCGAGCATCCTCTTGAGTTCCTTCCTCTACCTCGTCCTGCATATAACATTTGACTATGGCTGTCCTTACCTTTGTTGCCTTCTCCTTGTTGAGCAACCTCTTCAGCCACAAGATTTGGTATAATCTCGTCGAATGTTGGAAGAGGATCTCTATAAAGAATGTTTGTGATGAGGGGCTTCCACTTTTCTTCACTCCTCAAGCCATTGAGGGCTGTTTGGACGATGTCTTCCTCTTCTATCTTGCATCCAACGGATGCTAGCTGATCTCGAAGCTCTTTGATCCTCAATGTATACTCACTAATGCTTTGGTTTGAGCTTTTCTTCATGTTGTTGAGCTCGTTCTTGAGTTGCATCCTCCGAGACCTTGTTGAGGTAGCATACACCTTCTCCAATGCTTCCCAAACTTCCTTGGCTATTTCTAAGCTTTGCACATGACCAATCATAGTGTTAGAAATAACTTGTGAGATGAGGAACATCACCCTTCGATTCCTCTCTTCCCAATCAGCAAATTGTCTCCTTTGTCCCGGAGTAATGTTGGGATCTTCAAGGTCCACCGGTTGTGGATCGTCTCCACTAACTAGACTCCATAAACCTTTACCTTTAAGGTATTTATCATTCTATACCTCCAAGACTGAAAATTATCTTTGTCTAACTTCTCAACTTGTTGTTCTAAATCAGCCATTGAAAACTTCCAAGATTGAAGTTTACCTCAAGTATTGTGTGGCGCTCTTCCTTGACTTTACGAAGCTCCCCCTTGATTTGTAGCTTCTCCTTTGCTTCACTTCAGTTCCAATGCTTTGCCTCTTCAAGCTCTAATGCTCTGATACCAATTGTTGGAGAATTCCTCTCCTAATCGCAGCGGAAAGTGTAGAAGACCTTCTCAGGATCAAGACTCTTGCCAATAGCTGAAGCTTCAAATGAAAACTGGTACCAACTGAAATATCCAATGAACTTGAAACTTTGTTCACTCAAACTAGACACCTATAGCTTTAAAATGAGCTATCAAACACTCAATTTGGAGTAGATTTGGGTTGGCAACTCCTTGATACAAAACATACTACCTGTCCACTCAGTTAGGCTGAAAACTAGACTTCACTAAAACCTGAATAACTCATAGAGCATAAAGGATTTCATAAAACTGTTTTAAATAGAGGAAGTACTTGAGATAAGCTTTCCAACGAATGTTTAAACACTAAAATTGGATACATATGTTGAGAGATATGGCTCTCACAAGTAAACTACCCAAAAATGGGTGTGCGGTTAAACATACTCTATGAGAGTGAACTGAACGAAATGACTCAAAACAAATGAAATAGCTGCAAGGGGACTTCCACGCCTTCTTCCTCAATACTTGAGTGTCCTCCCTTGCTTCTTTTATAGCCAAGTGACCAAAAACTCTCATGATGAGTTTGAGAGCTCTTCTCCATCATTTCTCCACTACTTTGGACAGCCACTCCTCTTACAGTTCAGTTTTTGGATTTGATTCTCTTTTGAATGATTCTCTTTTGGCCTCCACTACTTGCTGAAGTAAATGCTTCTATTTTTCATTTTTGTATTTTCCTTCTACTTGAAGAAAATCCTTTTTGCAAAAGTATATACGAGCTTACTTCTTTATTTTTAACATTATGCACCTACTCCTTGGGTACTTACGACAAAGAATATGCAGACTATCAACAATAGGATTCAATTGATTCTAACTCCTACAAGATATGGAGCATCTTCTCAGAACATGTTTACTATGGCTGATAAGAGCTTATTAGGGTTAGAGACTCATGATTGGCATAACTTTTTGAAGCACATTTTACCTTTGGTTATCAATGGATGTACAACAAAAGGATTAGGAGATGTGATCTATCATCTTGGATCGCTTATAAGGTAATTATGATACTTTTATTTTTAATATATATGAATATTTGATATCTTTCATTTTTGAATTAATTTCTTTACAATTTTTTTTATGATGTGTATAGATGGATTACATCAAAACAGATTAACAAAAACTCGATCCCACAAAAGAAACGTGAATGCAAGGAGCTACTATGTTTTATGGAGAAAGAGCATCCTACTGCATTTTTCTATATTCAGGTTCATTTATTAATCCATTTTGTGGATGAAATAGAGATTGCAGATGTTTTCAACACTTGATGGATTTTTTGGGTCGAGATTTATAGGAATATTAAAAGATTATGTGTGGCAAAGAGCGAAACCAAAAGGATCCATGACAAAGGGTTGGATGCTTGAGGAGTGCGTGTACTATGTTAGTGATTACCTTGAAAGAGTTCATGAAGAAGCTCCACGTGCATGGACCAACGAGCTTTTTTCAAAAATAATAGATGAAGTATTATCAGGTAAGGGGGTTCCATTTTTATTTAAATTTCAAGAAAAAAATGATGTTTCTACTTTTGTAGCATATAATAGTGAATGCATGCAAGCATTCATTAGCGAGTATGAATACTTAAAAATCTCCCAAGTAAAAGATGGAGAAACAAAAGATATAGACATAATCTTGATCATAATGGGATTACAAATATATCTTCTTTCACTAATTGGTTATATACTAGTTTGCAACCAGCCAATGCAAACAATGAAGAAATCTCAAATGAGCAGATAGAGTTAATGATAGGTTGTGAATGAAAGGTAGTTTTATTTTTATAATAATATTCTATTTTTTTACATATATGTATATTAGTTTCTTTTTACTAATTTAATTTCTTTTGCAAGCTTGAATGTTCACTAATGTGTGGGCTTTTAGACAGCATATTAGGATCAAAGCTATTGATTCTTTATGTAAAACAAAGGATTCTAGCATTGTTGCTTCTTTCAAGCAACTATCACGTGGTATCTCAAAATCCACGAACCTTATAGATGGTGAACTTGGTTATGTGGGAACTATTGTTGGTATCTACAAAATATCGTTTCATACATTCAAACAGGTAAAAAAACATTATAATTTTTATGATAGATTTTATTATTTTTTAAGCACCTAATAATGGTTTTTTTAATATATTTTGATAGGTCATTTTGAAGGTTGACTGTTTTTGAGCCAAGTATAAAGGTAGTAATTCCACATTGACAAAGGAATTATCTGAGTTTTGGGCGATTGATTCTTCCAAGGTAATGCGATCTACTAGAGAACCATATATTCTTCTTAGGCATATTGAACAAGCATTTTTTG
>CM035422.1:53942393-53944893 GCA_020310875.1 Ceratopteris richardii
TATATGTATATGTTTATGTATATGTATGTGTATATGTATATGTATGTGTATATGTATGTGTATGTGTATATGTATATGTATGTGTATATGTATGTGTATGTGTATATGTATATGTATGTGTATATGTATATGTATGTGTATATGTATGTGTATGTGTATATGTATATGTATGTGTATATGTATATGTATATGTATATGTATGTGTATATGTATGTGTATATGTATATGTATATGTATATGTATATGTATATGTATATGTATATGTATATGTATATGTATATGTATATGTATATGTATATGTATATGTATATGTATATGTATATGTATATGTATATGTATATGTATATGTATATGTATATGTATATGTATATGTATATGTATATGTATATGTATATGTATATGTATATGTATATGTATATGTATATGTATATGTATATGTATATGTATATGTATATGTATATGTATATGTATATGTATATGTATATGTATATGTATATGTATATGTATATGTATATGTATATGTATATGTATATGTATATGTATATGTATATGTATATGTATATGTATATGTATATGTATATGTATATGTATATGTATATGTATATGTATATGTATATGTATATGTATATGTATATGTATATGTATATGTATATGTATATGTATATGTATATGTATATGTATATGTATATGTATATGTATATGTATATGTATATGTATATGTATATGTATATGTGTATGTATATGTATATGTGTATGCATGTGCATGTGTGTATGCATGTGCATGTGTGTATGCATGTGTATGTGTATATGCATGTATGTATGTATGTGTGTATGTGTGTGTATATACATCTATGCATATGTGTGTATGTATATGTGTGTATGTATTTGTGCGTATGTATATGAGTATGTGTATGCAGGTGTATATGTAAGTGTGTGTATGTGTGTATATGTGTATGTGGGTGTGTATGCATGTATGCATGTATGTATGTATCCATACACATGTGCATTATGTATGCATATGTATGCATGTGTGTGTATGTTAGTGTGTATGTGTGTGTCTGTGTGTGTGTCTATGTGTGTGTATGCATATTTAAGTTTAGTGTGTGTATGTGTGTTTTCATATTTTTTTATGTGTGTATGTATATGTGTATGCATGTGTATGTGTGAGTATGTGTCTATCTGTGTGTTTATAACTTTAGCCCCGTGAAGGTCCGGTAGGTCAAAGCTAATACGTTGACTTATGGCGCGTAGCGAGCTAATACGTGTTGTAAACGTTTCAATGTGTGTGTATGTATCTATATGTGTGTGTGCATGTAAATTTATGTGTACAATTATGTGTTTGTTGGTTTGTGCATGTCTAGGTATATACATGTATGTAACTATGTGTGTGTAAGTATATGCATATGTTTGTGGTGAGGTATGCATGTGACCTGATGTACGTATACGTATATGTATGCATATGTATGTGTGTATGTGTATATGTATGTATATGTATATGTATATGTATATGTATATGTATATGTATATGTATATGTATATGTATATGTATATGTATATGTATATGTATATGTATATGTATATGTATATGTATATGTATATGTATATGTATATGTATATGTATACATATATGTATATGTATATGTATATGTATATGTATATGTATATGTATATGTATATGTATATGTATATGTATATGTATATGTATATGTATATGTATATGTATATGTATACATATATGTATATGTGTATGCATGTGCACATGTGTATGCATGTGCACATGTGTATGCATGTGTATGTGTATATTCATGTGTGTATGTATGAGTGTATATGTGTGTATATATATGTAAGTATGTATATGTGTGTGTATGTGTATGTAGGTGTATATGTGAGGGCATGTATGTTTGTTTATGTGTATGTGGGTGTGTAGGTGTGTGTATGCATGTATATATCTATAGATGTAAGTATGCATACGCATGTGCATTATGTATGCATATGTATGCATCTGTGTGTATGTTTGTATGTATGTATGTGTGTCTCTATTGTGAACAGATGGATATGTACTTGATGAAGATGAAGTGGTGCTGCAAAACCTTTGCACTACACCAACCAAATGAACTCAAGAGATGTGTGGTGGGACCTTTTAGCTTTCCAAAGGATGTATTAGACACCCTATGTACATTGGAAGATTACTCTCAAAAAGATGAATCAAAACAGACAAGTTTGACCAATAGTCACTATGAAGGAACTTTTTATTTTTGTCATATATGCTTGAGTATTTCACTCAGTGCTCATTCTTTGATCAAAACTGGCTAGAGAGCTTTTAGAGGAATCTAATTAGGAGGCAAAGAAACCTATTGGGAAGTATTTCATAAAAAATGATTGACCATATTGAGAGAAATAAATTTAGCAAGTCACATATGTAATCCCGACTTTTCATGAAGCTAAAGATGCAAATACATAGATGACTTCAAACGAACGTTTCTCACAAGTGGCAACTCTA
>CM035422.1:53949893-54009893 GCA_020310875.1 Ceratopteris richardii
CTTTCTTCCCCCTTTGGTGGGAGAAACCTTCTTTGACTTGGTGTCGTGATCTTTGCTTTTGATTCTGCCCCCTTCTAAAATAGGTTCTTCAAAGTCTCCAACTTCATGTCCATCTTCATAAAGATCTACCAATCTTGTGTTTCCTTTATTCCCTAATTGATGGGAACAATCTATCCTTGAACTTCTTTGTATGCGTGGACCATTGATTTTCAATCTGTCTCGAGCCCTAGTTGCATATCTTCTCTCTGGCTCTTCAATAACTTCACCTAGCAATGGAACTTTGGAAGCATATCATGGTTTGAGTTCATCAAGCACTACATATCTAGGAACCTTTAACTATTTTTAATTATGTTTGTAGCGCATGTAACCTTCTGGCTCCATACCGTAACCAATAAACATACATCTTTTAGACCTTGCATCCATCTTACCTCTCAATTCTTATCGCATATGTGTGTAGCATACGCACCAGACATTATAATGTGTGAAAGGTCTATTTTCCTTCCATTCCATGCGTTGTCAGGTATTATGTCATGTACCCCTATTATGGACACCTATTCATCAAGTAAACAATAGTAGATACAACATATACCTAATATTTTAATGACAAATTGATTTCATTTAACATAGTCCTAGCAATTTTAGCAATATATATATTCTTTCTCTCAATCATCCCATTTTGTTGGAGAGTATGCTTGGAAGTGACTTGCCTCTTTATACCTTGGCAATGGAAGAAATGAAAAAATGCATGGGAGAAGTATTCTCCCTCTCCATCTGACCTTTAGGGTTTTGGATGTAGCAACCAATCTCCTTCTCAGCCTCTATATTGAAACTTTTGAGCATATCAAACACATCTAATTTTCTATTTATACAATACAACCATAGTTTTCTTGGTTAGTCATCGATGAAGGTTACAAAGTACCTCTTACCTACAAGATAAGGTTTTTTTTTGGACCCCACACATTTGTGTGAACAAGGACTAATACACATGTGCTACATATCCACTCTTCTTGAAGGGATTCATAGTAAACTTGCCTAGTTTGTAAACTTCACACATCCCATGCAACCTTTGTAATCTTACCAAATGCCTCTTGTCCATGTCTTTCAAGCTTTGAATGTTGATGTGACCACACCTTTTGTGGCACAAATCCAAGTCTCCAATCTCCTTGTCTCCATAGATGATGAACATTGCCTAGTTGCTTTACCCTTTGCATATGTCATGATTGAACATCCTTCCTTCCTTCTTTCCTTTGGCTATCGGATCATATACATTCCTTGGGTCTTCAATGAAGCACCCTTTATGTTTGAACTTTACTTGGTATTTCCTTTCAACCAGTTCTTTGTAGTAATAGGAACATGGATCCCCTCCAGTAGTCCACTTTCTTTGTGGTTGCCTTCAAGCTTCAAATCTACCATTTGTTGTATCTCATTCTCTATGTTTTCTCTTGTCTCCACAAAGCCTCTTTGCTTGGATGATTGAAGATTGTTGAAACATTTCTCTTTCCCTGGGATATGGTTAGTACAACCATTATCTATATACCACACTTCCATGTGCTTGACCTTCACTACTATGCTTCATAGCTAGAAAATTCTTAGTTATGGATTGGTTGAGGATTAAGAATAATTACCTTCATATTTTCCTTGCTTCACATAATTGAAGCAACCATTTCAATCGGAGTAGCCTTTGCCTCCATATCTTCCTCCTCTACCTCTTCCTCTTCTTGTTCCTCTTGATAGTTGACCTTAATCTTGGCTTGTTTGACTCCCTTGATAGCATTAGCTACCTTTTTGGTAGTTGCTTCTACCTCTTCCTCTTGAACCGCCTCTATTGCCTTTGGCTCTTCCTTGTTTGCCTGCATAGAAGAGTTGGTGTTGGCTCCCCGATGACTTGTTGCCTCCATGGTTTAGATTCTCAATCACCATATGAGAAGTAAGTTGCTCCAAATAAAGTAATGAGTCCCTTACATACATAGAGATTCTAAATGCCTTCCATTTATCATCTTCCCTAATCCCATTAAGTGTGTGGGCAACTAGGTCATCATCATTTATGAAACATCCTATTGAACCAGCATCATCACATATCTCTTTTACTTTGAGTATGAACTCATTAATGCTATGATCTGATGATTTCCTAAGGTTGTTGAGCACATTCTTGAGTTGAATTTTCCTATCTTTTGTAGAGGTAGAGTACATGTTTTGTAAAAGCTCACAAACTCTTTTACATGTATCTAGGTCTTGGATATGACCTATCATGGAGTTGCTTATTTGTTGAGATAGATAGAAGATCACTCTCGTATCCCTTTCTTCTCACTTTCTAATGTTCTCGTTTTATTTTTTGCAGGTGCATGTGGACCTATGTATGGATACACCTCAGTTCAACTAACCAACCCTCATAGACCCTGGAGATTCTAAAATTCCAAGGTTAGTAATTAATATTTTCCCAATTTAAGTGTTAGACTCTGTCATTGTGTATGAGAATACATAGTGGTTCCTAATTCCTCCTTAGATTGTGATAGATATGAGAAAGAATGATATGTTACCCTAACACATGATCCTCCACTTGTCTTGAACCTTTGGTGATGATAGAAGCTCCCCTTGCTTCCAATCCTTCTTCAAATCCTCTTGGTCTTTTCTCTAATCATCCTTTTGGTTTCCTCAATGGTCAATATTGAAACTTGATACCATTGATAGATTACATCCACTCCTAGTTGCAGTAGAATATTTATGGTCCCTTCCTAGGATCAAACTGCTCACTACCATAGTCCACCAAAAAATGCATCATTCTCTAGACCAAAGGAATGAACCTCTAAACTTTTTCACATTTAAAAACAAAACTTTATAAGCTTTTGAATAAGCATAGATCACTAAATGTGGAGAATATGAGCTATGCAAACCTCCTTGCAATGAAAACTAAAAATTTTCCAAATAGGTAGCTTGTACCTATTCATACCTCTTCGCACACATAAATTTAGAAATGTGAAGAGATAGACCAATGCTTTTTGAAGCTGAATACACCCAATTAGAGCCTAAAAGTGACCACATGATGCTAGAGTATGGACATGACTTCCTTTCAATCTCTTGATTATATAATGCTCTAAAGTTAGTGTACAATTTGAATTCAAATGATGCCTCCAAAATATCCTACTTTTCTTCATTAAGTTAGATGGAATCTTTAGCTCAAAAACTCCTAGAAATGTGTTTGAGGTATTTATCAGAAAGTCTAGTGATGTGACACCACTTTAGAATATTCACACACTCTTGATCTTGTGTTCATGTGCCATTTTGGCAAGAACCCATTTAACCATATTTAACACCATAAAGAAAACATTTGAAATAATCGTGGCTTCACTCTTAAGCCTCCATCAAATAAATGAATCAATTATAGAAACTATTTGTGATGGAATATCCTTTGCATCAAGGATTGGAAAATCATGAGGTATAAGGAAAAATAAGGATTCTCTATAGTTGCGATTGTTTAGAGGTTGGAACCAATCTAAGATAGTACCCTTTAGAGTCAAACCAAATGCCTCGAACTGGGTGAATAAGTCCTCAACCTGTTCAACTCTTAATACTTGTTTGAACTCGGCCACATGAGCATAAGGGTCTCTGAATCCATCAAAATAGTTATTCATTGCCTTGACCATTTGAGAGGTTCGGAGGGTTCTTGAGTGCTCTCAGGGTCTAGGCAATGGAAACTCATGTTCATCTCTTTGATGCCTATGAGCATCTCTCTCTTTCAGGTCTTTCACCTTCATGTTCTGATCTATCTTTGCCCACAGTGTTTGCAAAGTTTACCTCAGGTTTCTCTCTGGTTCTTTCCCTCTAGGTTTCATGAGTCTTTGATGATCCTGCTCCTTGGAGGCCATGGGAAACATTAGATCTTGATGGAGGGAAAATTGAGTCACCTTGCCAAGTATATGCATGCCTATCCTGCTCTGCTACCAAGAACAATTTCTCTGATGTGTGATCTAGGTAGACAACTTTGCCTCGTGTCTCTGGATCCTTGAACTCGTAGATGGTGACTATTGGGCTAGGTTGATCTGGCCTAAATCTCCAAAAGGCTTCCTCTGTTTCTCTATTCAAGAATAGTTCTATGCTTTTGTTATCTTGAGGGATCCAATCAAAAGTGATTGCTCTAGTCAAGATTGACTTACCTCTAGGAGTCTTGGGTTCTCGTCCTAGGTCTCCTTGGTCTAGGTCTCCTATATCGTTCTGAGGAATGATATTTCCAAACTCATCTGTCCTGTCTGGTAAGTTGGTAACCACATACATGGTTCCTTTGTTATCAATGTATGAACCCTCTTCGAACTTGACCACTGGGTGTTCAAGTCCAAAGGGTTGACCCAGATTTTTGAGTTGGACAACTGATCGTCTTAGACCGTCCTCATAGATGCAAACACCTAATTGGTTGGTCTTGATATATTCCAATTGTGTCTTATAGGGACCTTCTGGGGTTTGTAAATAGGCAGTACCTAAGGTACATGTGGGTCTCTCCATGCTAGAAGACATTTCTAAATCACTTGTTTCTGAACTTAGTGTGTAGGGATAACCACTTAGTTGTTGTGCCCAAGACTTAGCTGTATGGTTGACACTAGCCTCAGATGATCTAATGCTTTGTCTATCCTTGCCTAAGTGTCTGCCAGATCTCAGGTTCATAATCCTTGCCTTCTGGTCCCAAGGTTCTCTTAAATTGCTCAAAATCCTTTGGACTCCTTGGTTTCCTAGTCCCACCTAAGGGTCAACTTCAAACTACTATATCTAATAATCCACATATTACTTCCAACAAACCCAAAATCACAGCAAACGGATTTCGTATGAGAACGTTATGCCAGTTCAGGGTTTTGGGGGTTAAAATAGGGAAATAGGATCCCTCTAGGAGTACCTCAGGATAGGCGATATGATACTAGATTATCCACGATACGCAATACCAATATGGACGATACCACCTCAGACTATACGATACCACCAAGGTGATACCATCTTCCATGATATGATATTGGGAGTGGTCACGATACGATACCTCTGATTTGCATGATACGATACTTGATTAGTTCACGATACGATACCAGTGGTTAGGACGATACAATATCAGTCTGTAAACGATACGATACCTTCCAGACGATACGATACCACTAAGCTCACGATACGATACCACTCCAATCGCGATACGATACTGCTTGTGCTACATGATACGATACCAATCATGCACACGATACGATAGTACTCAGTTAATGATATGATACCATGACCGACACGATATGATACCAGGAATCAGACGATACGATACCAAAATACGAGGTGATACGATACTGAGTTGGTGATATGATACCAACTTGGCCGACGATACGATACCGCTCGATCGACGATATGATACCGTGACCGACACGATATGATACCACCGTGGCAACTACGATCGCGATACCAGCCCTTGACGATACGGTACCAAATTAGTATCATGATACCTCAAGTGGGTATGCATGATACGATACCTCGACAAGTATTGCGATACACGGGAGTTCTGGTATCGCGATACCAAAACTCAACTGGACAAGATACTTGGAGTTTTTGAGGTCCAAATTCAACTGTTTTTGCAAATATGTGTACCTTATGTCCTCTTTGTCAGTCCTATGTGCCTGTAGATGCAAAATCTATCTTCAAACTGGCGATACCACCCGTGCGATACCAAACGTAGTCCTTGTCACTCCACGATACTGTCACTCAGTTTTTGGGGTATTTTGAGCATATTCCAAGGATATTCTCCAGCGTTTCAACTCCGAACCCCCTCTGTGCTTCTTTCTCATAACCGCAAATGAAAAATGAGGTGAATGTATAGTCGAAAATGAGAAAAACAGAGAAGATGAAGATGGGAGAAGATGGTGGTGATGGTGAAGATGAAGATAAAGAAAAACTCAGAAACTGAATTGAAAATGGTGATTTTTTTACCTTCCAACATCACTTCTCTATGTCTTACCGTCACACGCTCGTCCTCCAAGCTCTCTCCCCGGCAACAGCATCAAATTTGGTGTCACTCTAGCACAATGGTAAGTACCAACATGAGGAGATACACCTCATAAATGTCAATCCGCAGAGACGTGAGGACTGGTATGAAGACCGTGAGCAAGTGATGGCACAAGTGCGTGAGTGAAAGCACACAAGCATGCACACACATACACGCACATGCGCACAAGGTAAGAGCAAAGAGTGGAACAATGGAAAGCTTTGATTACAAAAGAAATCTCTTACAAAGCTCAAATCTACAACAAGCTAACCCCTAAAAATGAGCTCTCCAGCCCTTTTTATAGTTTTTTGAGTGGTTTTGGGCTTGTCCAAACCTAGTGTCCGGCCTAGTTAAAAATTAGGTTCGAGGGCTTATTTGGGGGCTCAAACGGAATCTAAAAATTATGAAAATTGGTAAGGTGATACTTCTAATACTCCTCAAGCTCGAGGACTCCTCTGCTTGAACAAAATGGAGTTGCAAAAAAATGGAAAATGGTATTTACAATGGTTTTTAGTGATAAAAATCACTATTATTATAGGGATTTGTTCTAAAAATTTGACATGTGCTTCTTGGAGCTCCCTACATGGTCCTCCTTCTTGTGTGTCGCACTTCCTTGATGTGCTTCCATGCTTTGTGCTTTGTTTTTGACCTTGAGCTTCAACAGAAGGAAACCAGACCTTTCACACATTAGAATCTTTGGTTGTGTATGCTACGCACATGTGCCACAAGAGTTGAGAGTAAGATGGATGCAAGGGCTGAAAGATGGATGCAATGGCTGAAAGATGTATGTTTATTGGTTATGCTATGGATCAAAAAGGTTACACGTGCTAAAATCCTAATATAAAGGAGTTAAGGTATCTAGAGATGTAGTGTTTGATGAACTAAAACCATGGTATGCTTCCAAAGTTCCATTGCAAGATGAAGATATTGAAGAGCTAGAGAGAAGATCGATATGAAGCTAGGTTTCAAGATAGCTTGGAAATTAGTGGTCGATGCATACAAAGGAGTTCAAGCATGGATTTAGCCCATCAATCAGTGAATAAAAGAAAGGCAAGATTGGTAGAGGTTGAAGAAGATGGACATGAAGTTGACGACTTTGAAGAACCTATGTTATAAGGGGGAGCTACACCAAAAGCAAAAATCAAGGCACCAAGGCAAAGAAGGTTCATTCCACCAAAAGGAGAACAAAGGAGGTCAACAAGGGTAAAATTGATGGAATGTTAATCTCCAAAAGAACAAGCTACTCTTGAAGTTAGAGCACCTCTATATCAAGAGTAACTCAAAACATTCACCAATTTTGAGGATTAATGATCAATTATAAAGATTTTGGATAAACTGTGAAGAACATGATTCTATATAAAGTCTGCTGCACATATCTCTCTCATTGACTTATCAAATGTGTAAAGCTTTTGATAAAACTTTGCACAAGGTGTCGCCTATAGTTTGCGCACCTCCAAGTTAAAACACTTCAAAAGACTCAGTATATCTTGAGAAATGAATTTAACAAGTCACCTATGTCTAAAACTATTCTTGTGAGAAGTCGATTCAGATACCTAAAACTTCTAACACTTGGTTCTCTCAATCTAGAACCCGTTTATGCAAATGCTTTTAGCCACAAGTAGCTTACCTTCCAACTTGAAGATTGAGTGCTTGCTTGCTCAAAACTTTCCACTGTCGAAGGAGAACTGACCAAAACATTAGCATCGAATTTTGCACCTCCTGCAACTTCTCTTGTTTCCAATTACACATGTAAATTTTCCGACACTCAATTCTCTCAGCCTGATCACAATTAGAAGCTGAAAATGTGTACAGAGGTCAGTCAACTATAGACTTAGACTTGTACAGAAGGATTTTACAAAAGATTCAACACAGAAGGAGAATACTTAGAAAGTTCGGGCGCAACATTTTCCATTTCTTAGAAAATTTACATCTGAGTGATGAGAGAGATTCTACTTACTTCTAGAGTGTCTAATGACATCTAATTCTCATCCAAACTTGTTCTCACATAATCTCTCTACTTTGCCCCAACATTTTCTTTGTATATATATAGGCAAATATTTACAAGCTCATAACTAATCAAAGGCATAAGTGAGCTAACTTCAAAATAATGTACATATGTGTACACATCTTCATCTTCTGAATATGTACTTCCTTCATACTTCATAACTTGATCTTTTCTTCAGCCCTTGACTTCAATTATTCATAAAGAACTTCAATTGTTGATTGCCTTGCACCAACAGCTCCCCCTCAATCATCAATTGAGGTTTTCTCTATCTTCTTTATGCATGTCATGTCTTTGAATCTCTGTAGCTTTGGTCCATCCAAGCTTTTGGTTAGCATATCAGCTATCTTATCTTTTGTTGAAGTATGTATGACTTCAATCTCTTTATCCATCACCTTCTCTCTTAGAAAGTGATACTGAATCTCAATATGTTTAGTCCTGGTATGAAAAATAGGATTAGCAGCTAAATACAATGAACTCATGTTATCTCCAAGAATAGTGGGTATACTCTGAGTAATATCAAAACTCTTCATGAGAGTCTTGAGCCATATTACTTCCTTTGCAGCTTCCACCATACCTTTATACTGTGCTTCTGTAGTTGACAAAGCAACTGTGTGTTGCTTCTTTGAACACCATGAAATGAACTTATCTCCCACATAACACAAGTATCCATAAGTTGATCTCCTATCATCAGGATTACCTGCTCAATCTATATCACTATCTGATGTAAAACCATAATACAAACCCTCTTTGAGTGTACCCTTAATATACCTCAACACTCTTTGAGTTGTAATCCAATGTTCTTTCCTAGGACAATGCATGAATTGAGACAATACTCCAACTGCATATGACAAGTCAGGCCTAGTTAAAGTAGCATAGATCAGACTACCAACCAAACTTTGATATAGCTTCATGTCCTTGAACTATTCTCCTTCATATCTGCTCAATTTGTGATTCACTTCCATTGGAGTAGGTGCTACCCTGCAATCATTCATTTTTAACTTGATCAACAAGTTTTTCAAATACCTTTCTTGAGTTACATACACTCCATGTTGAGTGTATGAGATCTCCATGCCCAAGAAATATGACAAATCTCCCAAGTCACTGATCTTGAACTCTTTCTCCATTTGCTTCTTTAGGCCTTGAATGCATGTCCCATCTATACCTGTAAGAATTATATCATCAACATATATGCACATGTAAATAAACCCATCTTCACTTGCTTTAACAAGCAAGCTACTATCTGCTTTAGATACTTGGAAACCAAGTTCTTTCAAGAACTTCATAATTCTATAATTCCATGCCCTTGGGGCCTGCTTCAAGCCATACAAAGCTCTCTTGATCTTGCACACATGATATGGATACCTTCCATCTCTGAATCCTTGTGGTTGCTCCATAAAAACATCATCTGAAATATAACCATTTAGAAAATCATTCTTCACATCTAGTTGACATAACTTCCAACCTTTACATGCAGCAATAGTTATGAGTGTCCTGATGGTTGTCATCTTTGCACAGGACTATAGGTCTCATCATAATCTACACCATATGTCTGAGCAAAACCTTTCACAACAAGTCTAGCTTTATACCTAAACACACTTCCATCTGCAAACCTCTTTGTCTTGTAGACCCATTTACATCCAATGATCTTCTGACTATTTGGTTTAGGAACCAAATCCCAAGTCTCATTCTCCATCAATGCATCATACTCTTCCTGCATAGCTTTCTCCCAATTTTCCTTACCTTTTGCCTCTTCATATGTAGAAGGGTCTTCATCTGCCTTTATCATATAAGCATAATCTTTGGTAGCCAAAAAACAAGTGTCATAGCTATACCTTGTAGGTTGCCATCTGTGTCTTGATGACCTTCTCAGTTCTCCACTTCTTGAGGTTTCTGGTTCATCACATTCTGGATCAAACCTTGGCACTTCTTTAACTTCAACCTGTACTTCATTGTTCTCTTCTTCATCAAATATCTGAACCTTTGATTTACCTTTCTTTTGATTCACAACTTCTTCATCACCTACATAAATATTGATTGTACCTGCATACCAAGTACCTTGCTCATCAAATGTAACATCCTTTGACACTAGGAATTGTTTTGTGGATGGACTCCACAACCTATATCCCATCTGTTTATCATCATATCCAATAAACACATACTTTTCAGCTTTAGGTTCCAATTTGTGCCTTAATTGAGATGGCACATATGCATATGCCAAACATCCAAATACTTTGCAATGATCTACAGTAGGTCTCTTACCCCACCATGCCTCATATGGTGTCATACCCTGCAAAGCTTTACATGGTAACCTATTAACCAAATAAGTAGTTGTGTTTACAGCCTCAGCCCACAAGTAATTTTGGCAATTTTTCTCCTTCATCATGGATCTTGCAAACTCAATAAGAGTTCTATTCCTCCTTTCTGCTCAACCATTTTGTTGAGGAGATTACCTTCAAGTAATTTCCCTTTTTATACCTGCATTCCACAAGTAATCACTGAACTCATTAGAGAAATACTCTCCCCCTCCATCTGACCTTAGTCTCTTCAACTTATGACCTGTAATTCTCTCTGCATACACATGATAATGTTTGAATGTATTGAATACTTCTAACTTATCTTTGATCATATAGATAGTAATCTATCTGGTAGCATCGTCAACATAAATCACATAATACCTTGATCCATTGATACTGAAATCCTTTGATGGTCCCCACACATCTGTGTGTACCAATTCAAGCTTCTCTGAATACATAAAACCATGCTTGGAATAAGATTGCTTATGAGCCTTACCTAACTGACATGCCTCACATCTGTATGTCATATGTTGATCTGCAACATTAAGCAATCCAAGCACTGAGCCATTATTAGCCATATCTTTGATACCTCTTTCATTAAAATGTCCAAGTCTTTTGTTCCAAAGATCTAACTCAGAGATCTTATATCCTCCATAAGTGAACAAGGCATGACCAACATTGCCTTGGATCTTCAATGTGAACAATCTTCCTTCTTTTTTCCCTGAAACAATTTGTTTATACCCATTGCTAGGGTCTTCCACAAACACTCCTTCATTAGTGAACCTAACTTCATAACCTTTTTCAACAATTTGGCCTACACTTATCAGATTCTTAGGAATTGTAGGAACATACAAAACCTTACTCAAGAGAGTACTTCCATCCTTAGCCTTCATTGATCCAATTGACTTCACATTATGCTTTGTATTGTCACCTATTTGAACAACATGATTAGTTATCTTATTCTCCAAATCAGTCATCAAAGCTATGTTGCCACTCAGGTGATTACTACACCCTGAGTCAATGTAGAAGACTCTTTGGTCTTCACTTTGCCTTTCACAAGTTGCATTCATTATCAGTGTTGAATCCTCCTTCTGATCTGAAGCATAATTGTAGTAGGTATTATTGTATTGTTGACTTTGGAATCCTCTACCTGCATTTCTTCCAAAGTAACCTCTACTACCTCTACCTCTGAAATTACTTCTTTGATATCTGTCACCTCTTCCTCTTGAATTAAAATTCTTATTATATCCACCATTATTCTGAGTATTATGCCAACAATCATTAGCTAAGTGATTTGTCTTATCACAAATCCAGCAAGTTTTGACTCCATCTTTATTATTCCTGCCTCTTCCTCTACCTTTGACACCTCCTCTTCCTCTTAGGAAGTTGGCTTGGCTAGTTGTACCTTCATCTTCATTTGATTGTTGCTTCACTTTGCTATTCTTCTTCTTATCCTTTGAATACATTGCATGACCTGTACTCTTATCACTTTCACCTTTGACATCCTGCTCAAAGGTTAGCATATGTCCTAACAACTAATTTAAATCAGGAGTGAAATGATCAAGTCATAATTTAGTAGACAAAATGAATGGCTTCCATTTGTCATCACCTCTCAAAACTGTAAGGATTTGCCTTACAAATTTATCCTCCTCAATGTCTTCATCAACTGCTCCTAATGCATCTGCAATGTCCTTCATTCTTGTTACATAATCTGAGATGGATTGAGAGGCATTCTCCTTGAATGTGGTAAATTCTGCCCACAAGGATGCCTTCCTTGACTTTGTGGTGTTTTGGAAATGCTCTTCCAAAGCATTCCATATATCACTTGCACTTTCAAGACCTCTAATGTGAGGTAGCAAGTAGTCATTAACTGCCATGTAAATAATGCTCCTGGCTTGAGCATCTTTCTTCATCCAAGTCTTCAAATCTAATAATTCTTCCCTAGTTGGACCACTAGGATCTCTGAACTGAGGCTTTTCTTCTTCACCTGTGATATAACTTATCAAGTCTTTGCTCATAAGATGAGCTTCCATCCTCATTGACCATGCTGGATAGTTCTCTCTATCCAACTTTTCTATCTGAAGAGAATCTCCCATCCTTTCTTCACCTGTGTTTTGAATTCTTCAAACTTTATGAGTAATAGATGTACCTTTACTTTGAATGATACTCCTCTTGTCTTCCTTGATGTTGTATGGCCTCCTTCTCAAGCTTTGCTCTTAAGCTTTCACCTTTTGAACCTTCAAATATTGATTTCTTTACAGCTCCAGCAGTCGGGGTCCTTCTTTCTTCAATTTTGATACTTCCTACTCTGATACCACTAATGGAGAGTGTTAATCTCCAAAAGAACAAGCTACTCTTGAAGTTAGAGCACCTCTATATCAAGATTAACTCAAAACATTCACAAATTTTGAGGATTAATGATCAATTATAAAGATTTTGGATAAAATGTGAAGAAGATGATTCTACAGAAAGTCGGTTGCACATATCTCTCTCATTGACTTATCAAATGTGTAAAGTTTTTAATAAAACTTTGCATAAGGTGTTGCCTATAGTCTGCACACCTCCTCCAAGTTAAAACACTTCAAAAGACTCAGTAGATCTTGAGAAATGAATTTAACAAGTCATCTATGTCTAAAACTGTTCTTGTGAGAAGTCGATTCAGACACGTATAACTTCTAACACTTGGTTCTCTCAATCTAGAACCCGTTTATGCAAATGCTTTTAGCCACAGGTATCTTACCTTCCAACTTAAAGATTGAGTGCTTGCTTGCTCAAAACTTTACACTTTGGAAGGAGAACTGACCAAAACATTAGCATCAAATTTTGCACCTCCTTCAACTTCTCTTGTTTCCAATTACACATGTAAATGTTCCTACACTCAATTCTCTCAGCCTGATCACAATTAGAAGCTGAAAATTTGTACAGAGGTCAATCAACTATAGATTTAGACTTGTACAAAAGCATTTCACAAAAGATTCAACACAGAAGGAGAATACTCAGAAAGATCCGGCCCAACATTTTCCATTTCTAAGAAAATTTACATCTTAGTGATGAGAGAGATTCTACTTACTTTTAGAGTGCCTAATGACATCTAATTCTCATCCAAACTTGTTCTCACATAATCTCTCTACTTTGCCCCGACATTTTCTTTGTGTACACATCTTCATCTTCTGAATATGCACTTCCTTCATACTTCATAACTTGATCTTTTCTTCAGTCCTTGACTTCAATTCTTCATAAAGAACTTCAATTGTTGATTGCCCTGCACCAACAAAAACATCCAATTTTGGGGCTTTTTTATGATAGTTATATTGCTAGGCATTATGCTTTCATGACTAAGATTATCAAAGATCATGAACCTTCTACCTATGAAGAGGCCAAAGACACAAAGGAGTGGCAAGAAGCTATGGAAGAAGAGTACAAATCCCTTGAAGACAACAACACATGGAGTCTTGTTTCAAGACAAGAAGGGATGATGGTAATTGCCAACAAATGGGTCTATAAAGTGAAGAGAAATTCTAATGGTTCAATTGCTAGGTACAAAGTAAGGCTTGTGGCAAAAGGATTTGCTCAATCCTATGGGATTAACTATGAAGAAACATTCAGCATGATTGCAAAGATGACCACAATTAGGGCAATCATTGGGGTTGCCACATCTAGGAGGTCGCCATTATATCAATTGGATGTAAAGAATGCTTTTCTTAATGGTGATTTGCAGGAGATAGTCTACATGACTCAACCATTGGGGTTTGAGAACTCTAAATATTCAGATTTTATTTGTAAACTTAGAAAAACATTGTATGGTTTCAAGCAAGCTCCTAGGGCATGGAATCGAAGGCTTGTGGAGTATTTGTGCAGGTGTGGATACAAGCCAAGTGATGGAGATCCTTCCTTATACCTCAACAAGGAAGGAGGACTAGTTTTCTATGTATGCATATATGTGGATGAATTGATTATAACAAGAAGTGATGATGCAGGTACCACATGGATCAAGGCCAAGCTTGAAAATGAATTCAAGGTTTCGATCTTGGATTTGTTAAATACTTTCTTGGGATTGTAGTTATTTATGTGGAAAATGGTATTTACCTTGTTCAAAGGAAATACTTGCTAGATATACTTTATAAGTATGGTATTGTTGCTAATCCTATATATCATGCAAGGACTAAGCACATTGAAGTGCACTATCATTATATGAGAGAGAAGTTACTTAGCAATGACATACAATTGTCCTATGTATCAACAAACTTGCAATGTGCAGATATGCTAACTAAATCTTTGGATGGAACTAAATTGAACAGGTTCAAGATGATGATTGGATTGTAGGAGATTAAGAAGAGTTGAAGCCCAAGCATATTAGGCTTGAGGGGGATTGTTGGTGAAATTACTCCAAGCCTAAATGATTGATAACTTATCCTAAAAGTTCATATATCCATTCATGTATTAGCACATGATTGATCTCTTGTAGAAGATTGATTTTTACTCCTTGTAAAAGTGCATATGTGGAATCACTTCCAATTATGAATTCATAGAAGAATCTTTCCATGAATTATTTGGTAAGGATTAATGGAAAATCAAGTCCTAAACATTTTGGAACAATTTTAGGTAAAGATTCGAATTCAAACTTGAATCTTGGCTCCAACAAAAGGTTATAAAAGAGAACTTTCTAGTTGTGTGGATAGAGAATGATAGAGGGAGATATAGAAGAGATTGCGGAGGAATTTGTGTGTCATATTGAGCTCACATTATAGCTCTTCTATTGCCCTCACATTGTGCAATCGTTGATTGCCAATGTCAATGTACATTATGTGCATTAATGCATATAATCTTCCAATGTCTCATCTCTTCTACTTTTCCATGTACTACTCAGAGCAATGAGCTTCTCTAATCCATTTCTCAGCGTGCACTTGATCATTTTCAGTTATTTAAGTTTACAGATTCATTAGATAGTCTATTTGTATGTTACAAAGTTTTATCTCAATTGCCTCAACTGTTCTCGAGATATATTCAAAACGTTGCACTCTAGTTTGCATATTGTTAACTCCCTAAAATGTCGAGGTGCATCTTATTTCTGCTAAGCATCATTTTGTCAGCATAGTTGATCCTTGCCAGTGAAATAACTTGAGGTGTAGTGACCAAAATAGCAAGTTTTTGGCTCATAGTGAAACTCCAAGTTATCTATTTTGATCCAATGATTTGAGGATCATCTTCCAAAGTATTTGGGTGACTATTTGTGCTTCGTGGAAAGCTCAAGAGGTCTACTTTGCATTTGTCAATTTATTTTTGGCTGGTGTAAAGTAGCAATTTGCAGCACCGTCTCAACTTTGGAAGGTTTCCACCATCTCCTCCTATACTCTTGACCAGACAAATATGAGGCAAAATAAAAATCGGATTCTCTAGATGGCCATTCGACCACTGAAGAACCCCCCTTGGATTTATACCCAGCCACTAAGGTCATCCATGTTATTGCATCCCAATATTCCATGTCATAAAAACATGTTGTGCTTCTATCAGAAAAACCACACGTAGCATACATATCGACAAGAGTATTCCCAATAAATACTTCAAGTGCAAAGTCTTCTATTGCAATTTCTACATGTAGTTTCTTGCCTCGTTTAAGTGCACCCATCTGCCTGCATGATTTAAGTCTCACTTGATTGTAGTCTTATTTTAATGAAAAACATCTTTCCGTGCAAAATACCTGAAATGAAACATTTAATCTACAAAATGGAAGCTTATTAGTGCACCAAAAAAAACTACATTGTCTGAGCTGACAATGTACTATTTCTAGCACATTCTCACGTACATGCTTGTCATGCAAAAATGATGCTCTTGAGTGTTTGCCAAATTGAAATGCTGCAAATACCTTTTGCATCTCTACAACCTTTAAATTTGGTAGTTCATTGACAATATCCTTTGGCTGCATCAATTTCACCCTCTACAAAATTCCATGTCCAATTTATTTGTGCCAGATCTTTATATCAGCAATAACTCCTACACCTTTTGCAAACATGGCTACATTCATTTCAAGAATTTTCACATTTAAGGTGAATATCCTACCCACATTGTTTCCTTTGTTTGTATTCTTTTAAATATAACCCATCATCATTGGACCTTACTTGTAATCCCTAGTCAATTATTTGTCCAAAAAAACTAGATTATTTGCTATATTTGGAACATGCAACACATCAACAATATTTTTTACCTTCTCGGACTACATAGACAGTGTTATGTTTCTTGAATGCTTGATAGGATGTGATGTGTCATCGCTTATTTCAACATATCCAAGAATTGGCAATTTCTGCAAACTACTAAACCATTCTGCATGGTTGGTCATGTAGTTTGAAGCACCTGAATCAACATTCTAGATATTACCCTTCAATTTTAAAACATTAGCAAACATTGTATTCATCATGTGATGTTGGACCATGAACAACTTCTCAAAATCATCTGCACTTGTGGATGCATAGTTGTTTTGCTGCCATCTGTTATTTTGATTCTTCAAACTATAATCATGTTCAAAGTGTCTAGGTTTACCAGAATTCCAACATCCTTTATATTGCTTACATCAATTATTTCTTTGGAAATTTCTATGGCCTCTTTGACTCCCCTTGCCTTGAAATGGTCCTCTACCTCCTACATGATTTTGATGTTGACCTTCGTTTTGGTTATTGTTTCCTATTCCACTTTCAAAACCTCTACCTCTTCCTCAACCAAAGTAGAATAACTACTTAGAATATGGTTTTCCTTTGGATTTTGATTCCTCACCAAGATTCTTTTCTTCAACAATCATCATGGACACCAGATGAGCAAAATTCAAAATATTTTTCTTGGTCTAAATAGAAGTTTTGAATTCCTTATATGCAACTCCTAAACCACAAAGCCACACTTCCACCTTATAATCATCATCTTTATGCAAGTGACTCACAAATGCGTTTGATTTTTAGGATGTAGTCACTTACTCACATGCCCTTTTTCTCCAATGTATGCAGCTCGTTCTAGAGTTGAAATTTACGAGCCTTTGTATTGGTCTCATACAATGTGACCAAACTATTCCAAGCCTCTTTTGGAGTCTTGGCATCCTCTATGTGCCCAATCATGCTATCTTGTATGCTAATAGATATCCAATACATTACCTTTTGTGCTCCTTGATTCCATTCTTTGTATGCTCTTAACTCGTACACAGTTTGATTCCTCTCTAGTGATTGTAGAGCATTTTTGTTCTCTCCTTTGATGTACTTCTAGTAGCCTTTCCCTTCAGGAAATTCTTCATTCTAAATTTGGAAGCATGGAAGTTGTTCTTGTCCAACTTATCGCTCATAAGCTAACTCATTCCATCTACACTTGTCATTTTTTCAGCAATTTGCAACACTACAAAAACACTAGAAGTAGTACCTCTGTTTGAATACTGTCACACTGTGGCATGATAGTCTGATCTTAGAAAAACTCAGTTTTGATGTATCAAGAGTACATAGAATCACTTAAAATTTTGGATCTAGAATATTTGAGTGTTGTCAAATAGAACCCAAGTTACAATTTTGCAAACTCGCCTGATTTTTCCATGGGCCTCACCTTGTGGGCTCAAAACAGAGGTTGAAATGGCTCCAAAATAGAAATGTGAGCATAACAAATGACCCTAAAGGGGTAACTCTTGAAACATTTTTGACACCTTCTATCTTCATACCAAAATTTGTAGTTGTTTGTGAGTCACACTTTCTCCATGCCTTCCGGTGTACTCTTCACTATCGGCATTCTCCATGAGCTCTCTACAACCACACTGGCTCTAGTACCATGTCACAAGAAAGGAGATAAGGAGGAGAGCTCACTCACACACTCTCACACACAAAGAGGAGCACACACACACATAGATTGAGGTAAGGAATAGTGATCTTCTTCTTCTTCTTCTTCTATTACATAAAAGGAATATACAAGAATAACGTAATACAACAATACAACTAGTGCAATATATAAATAATAGTACATAAGCAAAAAACCAATGTCCACAAATGAGTGAGTTGGCAAGAAACAAGTGTGCCATCACTCTTGGTAGATGAATCTAGTAAAGATCACTAAGGTATCCCTGACATATACCAATCTAACCAATATACATGTCAGAGAAATGAAAAAGTGATACATGTCATCCATGGTCATCACATGTTGAGCTTGATATCTCAAAAAATCTAACTTACAATCCCTTCTCAACAATTTGATCTACAGTGATGAGGTTATTGGTAATACTAGGCACATAGAGTACTCTACTTAGTAAGTTCATATTACCATATGAAGTCTTCACATTACCTATCTTCTCAACTAGATGCCTTGTGTCATATCCAATTGGGACTTCATGCCTATTGCTTGGGTCCTCCAAATGTGAGAGTAGAGCTACATTGCCTTCCACATGATTTGAGCATCCTAAGTCTATATAAAACACATGTTGATCTACTTTGCCTTCCTTCATAGTCATGTCGATGAGAAGAAGTGAGTCTTCTTTTGCTTAATCATATGTATAATTATTGTAGTCTCTCCTTCCTTTGTATCCATCTTGGTAGTTGTTGTATTATGAGTTATTTTTGTATCCCTTAGAGTTGTTGAATCTTCCCCCTTAGTTTCCATGGATTCCTCTCTTGTATCCTCTTCCTCTTTGGTTCCTTGGGTTCCTAAAAAAATTCTTTGTAATATGATTTGTTAGACCACATATGGCAGAAGGTGATGAGCCTTCACATCTCCCCCTACCTTGTCTACCTCCTCTGCCTCTTCCTCTTGAGCCTCTACCTTTACCTACAAAGTTGGCTTGATAGGTACTACCTTCATCATTAGACTTCTTGCCTTTGCCTTTTTTATCCTTCCTTTTATTCTTATCTATATAGGGAGCAATGGATTGATTACCTTTTTGGTTTTCTCCACTCTTCATAAGCTTTGCTTCATGAGTGAACAATTGTCCCATGAGCGTGTTGAAGTCAAGAACTTGCATGCCCATGTAAAGGTCCATGGATGTGGTGACGGCTTCCCATTTGGCATAAGCCTTGATACCATTGATGAATTGCCTCACTATTTGCTCTTCATCAATGACTTCTCCAATGCTTCCAACCTGGTCTGCAATGTCTTTCATCTTAGTGAAAAAAATCAGTTACACTTTGTTTGGGCATCTTCTTGAGTGTTGTAAATTCCATCCATAACTAATTCTTTCTTGCCTTGGTTCTTGATCAGAAGAATGCATCAAGAGCATTCCATGTTTCTTGTGATGTGGAATGTGTGGAAGTAAAAAATCATAGATAGAGTTGAGAATGTATGACCCTACAAAAGCATCATTTGAGCACCATGCAATTAACCTTTCCTGCTCCTCTTGTGTTGGTGGGCCCTTGCTCCTTAGTATTGACATCATCTTATCTCTAGATATGTTAACATAGATTCCTTCCTTGTAGATAAGCCTCCATTATGAGTGACCACTCTAAATAGTTAACTTGATTCAATTTGTTAATAGATGAGGGAAATCCATCACTCATGATGCTTTGTTGCTCTTATATCATTGTGAAGAGGTGATGGGTTATATGCAAAGATGAGCTAGTGTTGCAAAAAAGCTACTCGACACTAGCCAATATGCCATTAGGGATGCTTAGTGTACTTCCTTAGCTTATCAAATATGCAAAAAGATTCACTAATTCATTTGGAAAATCATTGCCAAATGATTTAATCAAAACAGATGACTTGGACTTCTCAAGGTCTAAAGAAACCTTCTATTTTGGGAAGTGAAGGTCAGAAAAAAATATTCAGAGCTCACAACAATTTTATAGCTACGTAAAGCACATTATTTGATGAATTTAGCTTAATCTTATAGAGAGCAATGATTTTAGCAAGTCTAGGGGGTCACCTCGACTTTTTCAGAACAAGATGAAGCGCTTACATAGTCAACTTTAAACGTACATATCTCGATATCTATTGATCTAATGAAAATGAAACTTCACATATAGAAACGCAACACGTTTATCTAATTGATCCAAGTGAAATTATAGTAATTGGATACTAAACACAGAAAATAGACCAAACAAGCTCACTTTGTACTTCAAGGTACTATAACAACACAAAGAGAGAGAGAGAGAGTAGTCAAGATGTATGAATCATAATGTGTATTAATATTGTAGATATTATACAAAAGAGATATGAAGGATTACTATAGCTTGATTTGAGTACAATGTATCCTCAAAACCTTAACTTAAAACTCGCACAAAATTTCTCTCCATCCCGTTACTAGAAGAAGGTGTATTTATACATATGTTTGAATTTGAATCTTGATGAGTCATCCACCTAAAAAAGGTCCTAGAATTTAGTAGATGATTTAAATTTGATTCCCATCTAACAAGTTGTGGAATTAGGCTTCCTATTATCATGAGATTCCATCTTCTTTTGGCCTTTTAAAATTATCCAAGATAAATATATAGCTTTTACTTTTTGAAGATTTACAAATATGTGTTCACATGAACATATTTATGTGAGATATATCACCATAATAGTCCATTAGCTAAAGCAAAGCTCTTAGGCTTGCTAATTGCACCAACATGCTTTTTTCAAAGGCTCTTGATAGAACTTGAAATGACATCCACATATGTAGTTAAGCAACAAATCTCCTTCTAAGGTGGTTAATTGGACTGCTCCGTTAGTTGATATCTTATTAATATTTTTTGGTCCATAACCATGCTTCTCTAATTTACATGCATTTTTCTTCAATGTTTATTGTATTGACCAAGCTCCCAATCAGAATGCTTGTTGTTTACGAGCTTGGTCAATAGAATACACATGATCTTGTTTGTGATTTTGGCTTGTTCATTCACCTAAGGGTGATAGGAAGATAAATTCTTATGAATGGCCATGAAATATGGTAAAATATATTCAATGAACACATTCAAAAAGTGGTTTCCATGATCCCTTACTAACTCGACTCGCAATCTATCTCTTGTGTGAAAGAACTTGGAGAAGCTTGTATGAGGTAGAAAAGTTTGGTCTAGCTAACCGGCACAAGATCAGCCCTTGAGCTTATGGAGACTCAAATAGACCTTATAAGCATGCGATAAGTGCAATATAATTCACTATTTACTTTGGAGCATCAAGGAGAAAAATTTGGTACAAAATAGATAGGTTTGCACAATGACTAGCAAAAAAAACTTACTATCTTTGGATGAGACAATCAAATTCAAATGCTCATAGGGAACAATGTGATTACAATTAGAAAGAATCCTTTTCAAGGAGTGATACACATAGGATTGAGAATGCACAGGAGTATAAGAAATAATCAAAATATGCTTTTGGAATGAACCAGACACTCAACAGTGGTACCTCCTATTTTTTAGGAATGCATAGAGATAGACCCCAAGATAGAAAAACTGGTATTTCTCCCAATCTATTGATATAAATGCTTTGAAAATTTATATACATAAACTAGACACTAATATCTTTTCAGTACATGCTTATTCACTCAATTTGGAGCTCTGCAAAGAGAACAAGAGCCTCTGCAAGCTTACTATTGTTGAAGAAGATGATGGAGAAGAATGGAGCAAGACAATGATGTCCACAAGTTTATGTATATTGCTTCCATGTAATGTAAAAGTGATATGAAGCCTTTTATGGACTGTTGAAGTCCTCCATGACTTCTAAAAGTGGATTTTGAATTCAAATGAAGGTGGCAATAGTTGTTGGAGGGAATCAATTCACTTTCTTACAATCTAGGAAAAGTGAAGATCTAGTTTGATCTACTTTTAGGTGATTGATTGATTCATTGATTGCAACTCAACCACCTCAAATTCGTGAAAGATTATCTCTCTTTTTCTAATTTTACTTATGTAAAGCTCTAGGATTTTACAATGGTAAAAGATCCATGAAACATCTTTTTAAAAATTACAATAAATGAGCATAGGTAAAAGAACACTACAATGGATATTCTTTCGATGTAATCCAAGCGATAACTTTTGATGTAGATCAAATCCACCTTAAGCATAGCGTAAACTTGATGTTCCAATAGCTCCCCTTCAAGCTAAAGTATGCTTGAGTCTTCATTATCTAATAGGTTGAATACCTACCATAGCTTTAAATCTGGAAAGCTTTATTCCATCGTGCATTCGTCATCATATTTGCTACTTGCTTTTCAGTTGGAACAAAAGAAATGTCAATCTCCTTTGCCATGAGCTTCTCCCTCATAAAGTGGTAATGAACCTCTATGTGTTTGGTTCTTGCATGGAAAATAGGGTTTGGTACTAGATGCATGGAACTTACATTATCTCCAAATATGTGAGGTTTGGAACTCACAAGTCCCAAATCTGTATACAATGCTTTTAACCATATTGCATTTTGAGTTGCAATGGTCAACAAAGCATATAAAGTCTTTTTGCTTCAATGGCATTTTGCATAATTTTTGGCTAGGTTGTAAATAGCTCTCTCATTTTCTCTCTTTAATTCACTATTTTTAACATTGAAAGCTAATGCTATAAGATTTTTTCAGTATTTAGTAAAATTTTGATACCAATTAATAGCTACAGTCAAAAGGATGTTGCTCTAATTTTTTTCAGATTTTTTTAGTAATTTTTGGGATTTATTGTTCCTTGTTTTCTACCCCTTTTCTTGGGAACTTCATTGGAAAATGAAGTTTCTTTATTGGCTTTTAGAGGAAAATATCCATTCTAGTGTTGAGATATTAAGCTCAACATGTGATGATCCAGGATAACACATATCACTTGTTTCATTTCTTTGACATGTATAGTGGTCACGCCGGTATATGTTAGGGGCACTTCATTGAGCTTTATTACATTTAGCTACTGAGAGTGATGGCATATTTGTTTTTTTCCAGCTCACTCATTCGCGGACAGTAGGTTTTTCCTTATGTACTGGTCTTTATATATTGCAGTAGTTGTATTCTTGTTTTAGGTCATTCTTGTACATTCCTTTTTATGTAATATAAGAAGAAGAAGATCATTCTTCTTTGCCTCAATCTGTGTGTGTGCTTCTCCTTGAGAGTGAGAGAGTGTGTGTGTGTGTGAGCTCTCTTTCTTATCTCCTTCCTGGTGACTTAGTATCAAACCAGCAAAGTACACGACAAGGCATGGAAAAAATGTGATTCACAAACGACCTCCGTTTGCCATATCGACCTCCATTTTGAGCCCGCAAGGTGAGACCCACAAAAAAACCAAGTCAATTTTGGAAATTGTAAGTTGCGTTCTGTTCCGCAACTCATATATTCCAAGTCCAGAATTTCAAGCCATTTTGTGTACTGTTGATACACAAAAACTATGTTTTTCTAAGATCGAACTATCACATCATAGTGCGATAGTGTTCAAGCAGAAGTTTTGGTTGTAGTGTTTTGCAGTGTCGAGAATTATTGCAGAAATGGCAAACGCAGATGGAATGAGTAAGCTTATGAGTGATAAGCTGGACAAGAACAACTTCCATGCTTGGAGATTCAGAATGATGAATTTCCTGATGGGAAAGGGCTATTGGAAGTACATCAAAGGAGAGAACGAAAATGCTCCACAGTTACCAAAAAGAAATTGTACTGCAGAGCAATTAAGAGCATATGAGGAATGGAATCAAGGAGCATGAAAGGTAATGTATTGGCTATCTATTAGCATATAGGATAACATGATTGGACACATACAAGATGCCAAGACTCTGAAAGATGCTTGGAACAGTTTGGTCACATTGTATGAGACGAATACAAAGGCACGGAAATTGCAACTCAAGAACGAGCTGCATACATTGGAGAAGAAGAGCATGTCAGTAAGTGACTACACCCTGAAAATCAAAAGTATATGTGAGTCACTTGCATCTATTGGCGTGAATGTAGATGATGATGATAAGCTGGAAGTGTGCCTTCGTGGTTTAGGAGCTGCTATAAGAATTTCAGAACTTCTATATAGACTAGGGAAAATATTCTGAATTTTAATGATCTCGTATCTATGCTCATTATTGAAGAAAAGAATATTGGTGAGGATTCAAACTCCCAAGGAAAATCTAGTTCTGAGAAGGTATTCTACTCTGGCAGAGGAAGAGGTAGAGGCAGAGGTTTCGGAAGTGGAAGAGGAAACAATAATCAAGACCAAGGTCAACAACAGAATCATGTAGGAGGAAGAGGAGAGTTTCGAGGCAAGGGGATCCAAAGGGGTCACAAAAATTTCCAAAGAAAGGATTCAGGTAATGACAATAAAGGATGTTGGAGTTGTGGTAAACCTGGACACTTTGAACGTGATTGCAGGTTGAAGAATCAAAATAACAAAAGGCAGCAAAACAACTATGCATCCACAAGTGAAGATGATTCTGAGAAGTTGTTCATGGTTCAACATCACATGATGAATACGATGTCTGCTGGTGTTTCAAATCCAAATGATAATGTCTGGTATGTTGATTTAGGTGCTTTGAATCACATGACCAGTCATGGAGAATGGTTTAGTAGTTTGTAGAAATTGCCAATTCCTGGATATGTTGAAATACGTGATGATACATCGCACCCTATCGAGCATACAGGAAACATAGCATTGTCTACGAAGGACGGGAAGGTAAAACATCTTGCTAATGTGCTGCATGTTCCAAACATAACAAAGAGTCTCATTTCTGTTGGACAAATGGTCGACCAAGGATTACAAGTCAGTTTCAATGCCGATGGGTTATATGTAGAAGAGTACAAGCAAGGTGGGCGATTGATTGCCAAAGGAAACAAAGTGGGTAGGATGTTCACCTTAAATGTGAAAAGTCCTAAAATGAATGCAGCCATGTTTGCAAAAGGTGCATGACTTATTGCTGATTTATAGATCTGGCACAAAAGAATCGGACATGCAAATCTTCAAAGGTTGAAATTGATGCAGTCAAAGGAGATCATTCACGGACTACCAAATTTCAAGGTTTCAGAGATGCAAAAGGTATGTGCAGCATGTCAATTTGGTAAATAGTCAAGATCATCATTTCCACATGACATGCATGTTAGTGAGAATGTGCTAGAAATAGTACATACAGATGTTTGGGGTCCTGCAAAGACCACATCTATGGGCGGTTGCACGTCTTATGTTACTTTCATTGATGACCATACATGAAAGTGTGGTTATATTTCATGAAACAGAAGAGTGATGTGTTCACTCACTTCCAGCATTTTAAAGCTATGGTGGAAAAGCAAACGGGGAAGTATATTCAAACATTAAGGTCTAATGGAGGAGGTGAATAAATGTCAAATGAGTTCAGCAACTTTCTTAAAAGTCATGGAATTTGACGTCTGTTTTCATGCATGTACACACCACAATAGAATGGTGTTGTTGAATGCAAAAAAGAGACATATTGCAGAAATAGCAAGAGCCTTGATGGTTGAGAAGAATATGCCTCGTTGTTATTGGGCAGAAGCTGTGCATACGGTTGTATACATTATGAACGGAACTCCAATTGTTGTTGTACATCAAGTTACACCTGAAGAAAAGTTCGCAAGTAGAAAGCCAAACTTATCACATATGAAAGTTTTTGGTTGTATTGCATATGTACATGTTCCAGATGAGCTGAGGACAAAGCTTGATGCAAAAGTAGAAAAATGTGTCTTCATTGGATACTCCCTTGAGCAAAAGGGATATAAATGTTATAACCCACTCACACGACAGGTGAAGGTGAGCAGAGATGTGGTATTTGATGAAATGTAAAGCGTCTATGCAGATGCCAAAGAAGAATTGAATCTTGAACTAAATGACAAAGAAGATGCTAAAAAATCAAGTGCTAAATCTCAAGGTTTGAGTGGACCGGATGCATCACCAAGCAATAGTTCCAACTCAAATCCATGGAGTGGAAGATTGCGTTGAAATTTCAGTCCAGAAAATTCATCAAATACATCCAAGAAAGGTAAAGAAAAGCTTTCTGTTGGTAGTAAAACATGTGCAGGTTTTGAAGATGTTGATTGAGATTCAAACAGTTCAGAAAAGAGTCTTGATGAGGAACTTGGTTTGCCCTCTCTAAAGACTCCAGAAGTAAGAAAAGCACATGCAGATGATACAGGGAGAAGTGACGCAAGACCAAGAAGATCTAAGAGGATGCAGACTTCAGTACAACGATTGACGTATGATAGTTATATGGCTCGTCATTGTGCCTACATGACAAAGGTAATACAAGATGTTGAACCCTCTTGTTTTGAAGATGCAATTAGAAATGCAGATTGGAAAAAGTCTATGGATGAGGGGATGGCTGCGCTTTATGGAAATGATACATGGAAGTTGGTTCCATTGCCGCAAGGGAAGAAAGCCATAGGCTGTAAGTGGGTTTACAAGGTAAAGCACAACGCTGATGGTAGTACGCAGGTACAAAGCACAATTGGTAGCAAAAGGATATGCACAAACATATGGCATTGATTATGAGGAAACATTCAGCCCTCTAGCTAAAATGTCTACTATCAGAACACTTGTTGCATTAGCTACAACAAAAGGATGGAGTTTGCATTAGATGGATGTGAAGAATGCTTTCTTACATGGTGAGTTACAGGAAGAAGTATACATGGACTAGCCACAAGGATATGAAGATTCAAAGCATCCAAAATATGTTTGCAGGTTGCAAAAGGCTTTGTATGGGTTGAAGCAAGCTCCTCATGCATGGCCTGCAAGGATTGTTGATTCCTTAACCACCATTGGGTTTTCTATGTGTGATGCAGATCATTCACTATGTGCAAGGAAGGGTGATGATGGCATCATAATTGTGGCTATCTATGTTGATGACTTGATTGTAGGTGCTGTTAATGAAGAAGGCATCAGAGAGGTAAAGCAACTTCTTATGTAGGAATTTGACATGAAAGAACTTGGTGTGCTGCGCTACTTCTTGGGCATTGAATTTATACATACAAGAACAGGTATATGGATGTCACAAAGGCAATATGCCTTGAATATGCTGCAAAAGTATGGTATGGCTGATTGTAATCCAATTTCTATGCCATTAGATCAGAATTTGAAGTTGGATACTACATCAGGTGAAGCATTGGAAACTGGTACTATGTACACGAAAATTGTGGGAAGTCTTATATATCCCACAATTATAAGGCCTGATTTAAGCTATACTATTGGACTTGAAAGTCAGTTTATGTAGGTTCCCAGGAAGCCACATTTGGATGCTCTAAGGCACACTCTACGTTATGTGAGTGCTAATTTGGATTATGCATTTTTTTATCAAGCTGGTGTAGGTCTGCAGGTTCATGGATACACCGATGCAGATTGGGTTGGTCGCATTCCAGATAGAAGATCTACTAGTGGCTTTATATTGTCACTTGGGAGTGCAGCAATTACATGGAGCAGCAAGAGGCTAAGTATAGAGGTGCTGCAATGGCAGCATGTGAGGCATCATAGCTAGAGATGCTACTTGCAGATTTAGGTGTGGAAGTGCAAAAGCGTATCACTATCTATTGTGATAAACTTAGCAGCATGCAATTAGCACGGAACCACAGATGAGTAGGTTGCTGATATTTTCACTAAAGCACTTGGAGCATAGAAGTTGAAGAAGTTTCGAAAGATGCTTGGATTAGAGGACATGGCATTGAGCTTGAGGGGGAATGTTGAGATATCAAGCTCAATATGTGATGATCTAGGATAACACATATCACTTCTTTCATTTCTCTGACATGTATAGTGGTCACGCCAGTATATGTCAGGGGCACTTCATTGAGCTTTATTAGATTTATCTATCGAGAGTGATGGCACATTTGTTTCTTGCCAGCTCACTCATTTGCGGACACTAGTTTTTTCCTTATGTATTGGTCTTTATATATTGTAGTAGTTGTATTCTTGTTTTAGGTCATTCTTGTACATTCCTTTTTATGTAATAAAAGAGGAAGAAGAAGAGGATCATTCTTCCTTGCCTCAATCTGTGTGTGTGCTTCTCCTTGAGAGTGAGAGTGTGTATGTGAGCTCTCTTTCTTATCTCCTTCCTCGTGAAATCTAGGCATGTGATTTTTCCATAATGTTTGTCTTTTTTCCCAATATTTTTTGCATTCTTTCTTATGTAATTAATTAATGACAAAAAAAGAACAAAAACAAAATCCCATCCCATGACCCTTAGCTTTTCCTTTTCGAATTCCCCAAAAAAAAAAACCCTCTAGGCCCACCTTCCCATCCCCTATGCTCAATATATCTCTATTCTCTCTCTCTCTCTCTCTCTCTCTCTCTCTCTCTCTCTCTCTCTCTCTCTCTCTCTCTCTCTCTCTCTCTCTCTCTCTCTCTCTCTCTCTCTCTCTCTCTCTCTCTCTCTCTCTCTCTCTCTCTCTCTCTCTCTCTCTCTCTCTCTCTCTCTCTCTTTGTCTCTCTCTCTCTCTCTCTCTCTCTCTCTCTCTCTCTCTCTCTCTCTCTCTCTCTCTCTCTCTCTCTCTCTCTCTCTCTCTCTCTCTCTCTCTCTCTCTCTCTCTCTCTCTCTCTCTCTCTCTCTCTCTCCCCCCTCCTCCCCCTCCCCCCATCCCTCCCTCCCCCCTCCTCGCTTTCCCTATGCCCCCCAACCCGCCTCCCCTCCAACAAAAAACTATACTATACGTTTTATGGTTATTTTTGTATTTCATTTTTTTATTACTTTTATTTTTATTATTTCTTCTACTTATTTTATTTTTATTTATTTTATTTTGTCTTTATTTTAAAAATATTTTTTCTTATTTTTTAATTATCAAAATTTTCATGGCTCTAGATTGTGCTTCGGATTGCCATTTTTTTTTAATTCTAGAGTCAATTTCACCTCTCTTCTTTCTCCCCTCTCCACATGGTCTTTTTTGCTTGCATATGTTTCACACGGTATATTTTCTCTCCTATTCTCCACATGTTTCTTATTTTTCACATGCACCCCTCATATCGAATTCTTTTTACTTGATTTTTCATAGCTTCAGACCCCTCTCCTGCTCTCTATCCCAACCCTACTCCATCCCTACCCCTCCCCTAGTTGCTTATTCTGGCTTTATCCCCTTCCTCTCCCTATTTTCCCATGCTTCCCCATTTGTTTTCAACTTAGTTGTCTTCATTCCTATTGGCTACTTGGTATGGCTAGCTCCCACTTTTTGAAGAAGATCCTTTGAAGGGGTTCCCTTCTATTCCAGCCATCAGCATTACTTAGTGTTCCTTCGAACATTATACAAACCAACTTGTGTTGGGATGGCACCTCAAATCGCTTTTTTTTTCTCTTTAAGGCAAAAAGCCCATCAAGTGGTGGGCATGTGGTCAATGGGCTGTCAGACAGTAGGTGCACAGGTAGCGCACATGTGTATGCTTAAAGTTATCCTTTGATTGAATTTACTTAACATTTTCAAAGGGTTTTTACAAGGTTTTGAAGGATTCTAAAAATTTTGGAAGGTTCAAGTGAATCCTCCTTATGTGTAGACTTTATAGAACTCAATTTCAATAGTGCAAAGTTTATGTATAGTGCAAAATGCCTATGTTTGGCCTCCTATTAAAATTTTGTTTTACTAAGGGACCTTCTTAAGATCACTATAGGACATAACAAGATATAGTTGAAGTGTAAGTGAGAACATTCTTGGATATAATGAGAAGGAAAAGCATCATAAGGAATACAAGAAGTTGCAAAATATGTGCACCAAGGAGTGTGAAAGTTGACTACACATCCAACTAATAGGATACTCCACGGTATAAAAACCTGATAAAATAACAACTATACAATGTGTGTAATATACAAATATTGGATAATAGGTTGAATATCGAATAGATCTAGGTACATAAATTGGAGTGAAATATTTCTAAGAGTTAGAGAGCATGAAAGTGTGATGCAATATGAAGAGAAATAGAACTTTTTGTTGGAAAAGTAGCCTATCTGCTATAATTAATATAACTTTATGCAGCCCTAACAAAATTTAGGGTTGCTTCTCAGATATAAGCAGCCTAAGAAAGCAAGGTTGCCTTTCAAACTTATTGTTTTTATTTGTAAATAAACTTTTGAATTCCTTTTTATGGGGTTTATGAACCCTAACTCTGATAAAAAATTATTTTCTTAACTAGAATGATTTTCTCTATCATCTGATCTCCTCTCCTTTTGAAAAGCACAAAATCAAAACACTAGGTTTGAGTTTTGGATGGTTTTTAGGTCTTAGGTGGTCAAATGCTATATATTATTAGATAGCTATTTTGAATATCTATAAGAATATGCAATAATATTTTTTTATCATATTTAACCATTCCTAAATTTTATGGTTTGCTCAAAAATTAGGATTTGGAGCACAATTTGACATTGTTTTCCAAAATCCCCCCTCAATGCCATATTGGGGTAACAAAAAATATATTGTGTAAATTCCGATAATGACTTCATAAAAATATCTTCTATATTCTTGCTTGTAAGGACATAGATAAGCTCAATGTGCTTCTTAGATACTTGGTCATGGATTGAATGTTAATGTACTTCAATATGTTTTTTCCTTGCATGATGCAAAGGAAAATATGTTTTTTCCTTGCATGATGTACAAGATTCTTAGCAAAAGCAATAGCACATTGAGTATATGAATATGTATATATAGATAGATGAATATACACATCAAGATAATTACAAATCTTATGCAACCATATAACTTCAAGAGTAGTTACAAAGGCAACCCTATACTTTGCTTCACTTGAAGATGTAGCCATTGTAATTTGTTTCTTAGAATACCACGAAAGAAGCCATTCTATAACAAAAAAATAATAGCATTTTCTAAAAAACCCTAATTTTCAAAAATGGTCAAAATGATCAAAAGTTATTATTACATATTCTTATAGATTTTCAAAAATAGCTTCTAAACCTCCACAAAGTGGCACCTCTAGTTGTTACACTTGAGTAAGTGAATGACTAGTAGTTTCTTAGGTGTCACTATGGATGAAGTAGATTTCTTCTTAGGTGTAGATGAAGTAGTTAAAGTAAATAATGAAGAAGATATAGCTGAAAACTTAGAGGAAGATGACTTACTTTTCTTCTTTGATCATTGAGTTTCCTTCTTCTTCTTAATCTCTTTCTTCTTGCCTTTGCATGATGCCACCACAGCTTTATCATTCTCTTCCATATTGTTCTGCTAACCTTAAACTTGAAGTAACAAGAAATCCAACCCTTCAAATGACATTTCCCTATCTCTTGTAGAGAGACAAAAAGAGAAGTAATAAAAGAACGATATGTAGACGAAAGTGAATTGATAATAATGTTTATGACCTCTTCATCAAAAATTTTCTGCATGGCCTAAGTTAAGGAATAATGCGATGCTTCACACCTGTAGCTATAAGAGAAAGTGCTTGACCATCTCTTGATTTAGATGTTAGTTTGGGAGAAGTTACACTCAAATCAAGAGTAAGTGGTAATTTCTCATGGAGAGTGTTAATCTCCAAAAGAATAACCTACTCTTATGATTAGAGCACCTCTATACCAAGAGTAAGTCAAAATCTTCACCAAATTAGAGGTTCAATCTCCAAATTATCAAAAGTTGAAAAATTCTGTGAAGAAGATAAAACACAGAAAGTCTACTGCACAATTTCTTCTCATTGATCTATCAAACATGTAAAGTTTTCTATGAAATTTTGTATGGAGTGTCGCCTAGAAGTTGCGCACCTCCTCCAAGTTAAATTTCTTCAAAAGGTTTAGTATAACTTGAGAAATCAACTTCACAAGTTACCTATGTCTAAATCTGCACTTCTGAGAAGTCGATTTTGACACCCCTAACTTCTAACACATAGTTCTATCAATCTCAAACCCGTTTAAACAAATGCTTGTAGATACAGGCATCTTACCTTCTAACTTAAAGATTAAGTGCTTGCTTGCACAAAACTTTAAACTGTGGAGTGAGAACTGACCAAAAAGTCAAGATCAAAATTTGCGCCTGTTTCAGAGAACTGTGAACACTCATCACATATGAATGTTCCTATCAACAATTCTCCTAGCCTGATTACAATTAGACTCTGAAACTCAATTCATAGACTCATTAACTATGAACTTAGATATCCTCAAAAGGATTTCACAAATGATCTAACACAGAAGGAGCAGACACAGAAACATCGGGCGCAATATTTCTTCGATTACTCAGAAAATTACAGTTGAGTGATGAGAGGAAAACTCAACTAACATTTCACATGTCTCATGACATCTAACTTCTCCTTTCTTTTTCTTCTATACTCACTCATCTATTCTTTCATATGCTCTCATATCACGCCTCGACATTTTCAAGGTATTTATAGAGAAATTTGTACAAGTCTATGACTAATCAAAGATCTAAGTGAACTATAACTATACTAATGTACATATGTGTACATTCCTCATATCCTCTGAATGTATCCTTCTTCCAAGCTTCAAGAATTGAATCTTCCTTCATTCTTTAATCTTCCAAACATTCAATTGGTGATTGGTCTGCACCAACAGCTCCCCCTCAATCATCAATTGAGGTTTCTCTTATCTTCTTTATGTCTGCCATGTCTTTAAACTTCTGTAACTTTGTTCCATCCAAACTCTTTGTAAGCATATCAGCTATCTGATCTTTAGTTGAAGTATGTATGACTTCAATTTCCTTATCCATCAATTTCTCTCTTAGAAAGTGATACTGAATCTCAATGTGTTTGGTCCTGGCATGAAAAACAGGATTAGCAGCTAAATACAATGAACTCATGTTATCTCCATATATAATTGGTATCCCATGCACAATTTCAAAACTCTTCATCAAGGTCTTGAGCCAAATCACTTCCTTTGCAGCTTCAACCATGCCTTTATATTCAGCTTCTATAGAGGACAAAGCAACTGTATGTTGCTTCTTGGAACACCATGAGATAAGTTTATCTCCCACATAACACATGTATCCATAAGTTGACCTTCTATCATCTGGATTACCTGCCCAATCTCAGCACTCTTTGTCCTGCAATCGAATGTTCTTTCCTTGGGCAATGCATGAATTGAGACAAAACCCCTACTGCATATGATAAATCAAGTCTAGTTAAAGTAGCATAGATAAGACTACCAACCAAACTTTGATATTGTCTCATGTCCTTGAATTCTTCACCTCCAAATTTACTCAATTTGTGATTCACCTCCATTGGTGTAGGTGCTACCCTGCAATCATCCATTTTAAACTTGATTAACAAGTTCTTCAAATACCTTTCTTGAGTCACAAATACTCCATGTTGAGTATATGTAATCTCCATGCCCAAGAAGTATGACAAGTCTCCCAAGTCACTTATTTTGAACTCCTTTTCCATTTGCTTCTTGAGTCTTTGTATTCCTTCTTCATCTGTACCTGTAAGGATTATATCATCAACATATATGCACATGTATATGAAACCATTATCTCTTGCTTTGACAAGCAAGCTACTATCTGCTTTAGACACCTGAAATCCAAGTTCTTTCAAGAACTTTACAAGTCTATAATTCCATGCCCTTGGGGCCTGCTTTAAGCCATACAAAGCTCTCTTGAGCTTGCACACATGATCTGGATACCTTTTATCTCTGAACCCTTGAGGTTGCTCCATGAACACATCATCTGAAATATAACCATTCAAAAAAGCATTTTTCACATCAAGTTGACATAACTTCCAACCTTTACATGCAGCAATAGCTATAAGTGTCCTGATGGTTGTCATCTTTGCCACTGGACTATAAGTCTCATCATAGTCAACACCATGTGTCTGAGCAAACCCTTTGACAACAAGTCTAGCTTTGTACCTAGACACACTTCCATCTGCAAACCTCTTGGTCTTGTAAACCCACTTGCATCCAATAATTTTCTGACTATTTGGTTTAGGAACCAAATCCCAAGTTTGATTTTCCAATAGTGCATCATATTCTTCCTGCATAGCTTTCTCCCATTTTTCCTTACCTTTTGCCTCTTCATATGTAGAAGGGTCTTCATCTGTTTTCACCATATAAGCATAATCTTTTGTAGCCAAAAAAGAAGTATCATAACTATACCTTGTAGGTTGCCACCTATTTCTTGATGATCTTTTGAGTTCTCCACTCCTTGAGGTTTCTGGTTCTTCACACTCAGGATCAAATCTTGGCATTTCTTCAACTTCACCCTGCACTTCATTATTCTCTTCTTCATCAATTATTTGAATCTTTGACTTACCTTTCTTTTGACTCACTTCTTCTTCATCACTTGTATTGATATTGATTGTACCTGCATACCAAGTACTTTGCTCATCAAATATAACATCTTTAGAAACCATGAATTGTTTTGTAGATGGACTCCACAATCTATAACCCATCTGCTTATCATCATAACCAATGAAAACATATTTTTCAGCTTTAGGTTCCAATTTGTGCCTTAATTGTGATGGCACATATGCATAGGCCACACATCCAAAAACTCTGCAATGATCCAAGGTAGGTCTCTTACTCCACCAAGCCTCATATGGTGTCATACCCTGCAAGGCTTTACATGGTAACCTATTGACCAAATAAGTGGCTGTATTTACAGCCTCAGCCCACAAATAATTAGGGCAATTTTTCTCCTTCATCATGGATCTTGCAAACTCAACAAGTGTTCTATTTCTCCTTTCTGCTACACCATTTTGTTGAGGAGAGTACCTACAAGTAACTTCCCTTTTTATACCTGCATTCCACAAGTAATCACTGAACTCATTAGAGAAATACTCTCCCCCTCCATCTGACCTTACTCTCTTCAACTTATGTCCTGTAATTCTTTCTGCATATGCATGATAGTGTTTAAATGTATTAAACACTTCTGATTTATCTTTGATCACATAAATAGTGATCCATCTAGTAGCATCATCAACATAAATCACATAATACCTTGACCCATTTATACTGAAATCCTTTGATGGTCCCCACACATCTGTGTGTACCAATTCAAGCTTCTCTGAGTACATAAAACCATGCTTGGAATAGGAATGCTTATGAGCTTTACCTAATTGACATGCCTCACATTTGTATGTCATATGTTGACCTGCAACATTAGGCAATCCAAGCACTGAACCATTGTTAATCATGTCTTTAATACCTCTTTCATTGAAATGTCCAAGCCTCTTGTGCCAAAGATCTAACTCAGAGATCTTATGTCCTCCATATGTGAACATAGCATGACCAATATTGCCTTGAATCTTCAATGTAAATAATCTTCCTTCTTTCTTCCCTGAAACAATCTGTTTATACCCTTGACTAGGGTCTTCCAGATATACTCCATCATTAGTGAACCTTACTTCATATCCCTTTTCAACAATTTGTCCTACACTTATCAAATTCTTAGGAATTGTAGGAACATACAGAACCTTACTCAATAAGGTACTACCATCCTTAGCCTTCACTGATCCAATTGACTTCACATTGTGCTTTGTGTTGTCACCTGTTTGAACAACATGATTAAAAACCTTATTCTCCAAATCAGTCATCAAAGCTATATTACCACTTAGGTGATTGCTACACCCTGAGTCAATGTAGAAGACTCTTTGATCTTCATTCTGCCTTTCACAAGTTGCATTCATTATCAATGTTGAATCCTCCTTTTGATCTGAGGCATAATTGTAGTAGGTATTGTTATATTGTTGACTTTGGAAACCTCTACCTGCATTTCTTCCAAAGTAACCCCTACTACCTCTACCTCTGAAATTACCTCTTTGATTTCTGCCACCTCTTCCTCTTGCATTATAGTTTTGACTATATCCATTATTACTCTGAGTATTGTGCCAACAATCATTAGCTAAGTGATTTGTCTTACCACAAATCCAGCAAGCTTTGCCTCCATCTTTGTTGTTTCTGCCTCTTCCTCTACCTTTGCCACCTCCTCTTCCTCTTAGGAAGTTGGCTTGACTAGTTGTGCCTTCTTCTTCATTTGCTTGTTGCTTTCCTTTGCTATTCTTCTTCTTGTCCTTTGAGTACATTGCATGACCTGTACTTTTATCACCATCTCCTTTAACATCCTGCTCAAATGTTAGCATATGACCTAGCAACTGATTTAAATCAGGAGTAAAATGATCAAGTGATAATTCTGTAGACAAAATGAATGGCTTCCATTTGTCATCACCTCTTAAACCTGTAAGAATTTGCCTTACCAATTTATCCTCCTCAATGTCTTCATCAACAGCTCCTAAAGCATCTGCAATATCTTTCATTCTTGTCACATAGTCTTGAATGGATTGAGAAGCCTTCTTCTTAAAGGTGGTAAACTCTGCCCATAAGGATGCCTTCCTTGACTTAGTAGTATTCTGGAAATGCTCCTCCAAAGCATTCCAAATATCAGTTGCACTTTCAAGACCTCGAATATGAGGTAACAAGTAATCATTGACTGCCATATATATAATGCTCCTAGCTTGAGCATCTTTCTTCATCCAATTTTTCAAATCTGCTAACTCTTCCCTAGTTGGAACACTAGGATCTCTGAACTGTGGCTTCTCTTCTTCTCCTGTGATGTAAGCTATTAAATCTTTGCTCATAAGATGAGCTTCCATCCTCATTGACCATGCAGGATAGTTTTCCCTATCCAATTTCTCTATCTGAAGAGAATCTCCCATCTTGTGTCCACCTGTGTATTGAAATCTTCAAGCTTTATGAACAATATATGTACCTTTACTTCAAATTAGACTCCTTTTGTCTTTCTTGATGTCGTATGGTCTCCTCCTCAAGCTTTGCCTTCAAGCTTTCACCTTTTAGTTCTTCAGTTGTTGAATTTCTTGAATCTGCAGCAGTCGGGATCCTCCTTTCCTTGATTTTGATGTCTCCTGCTCTGATACCACTGATGGAGAGTGTTAATCTCCAAAAGAATAACCTACTCTTATGATTAGAGCACCTCTATACCAAGAGTAAGTCAAAATCTTCACCAAATTAGAGGTTCAATCTCCAAATTATCAAAAGTTGAAAAATTCTGTGAAGAAGATAAAACACAGAAAGTCTGCTGCACAATTTCTTCTCATTGATCTATCAAACATGTAAAGTTTTCTATGAAATTTTGTATGGAGTGTCGCCTAGAAGTTGCGCACCTCATCCAAGTTAAATTTCTTCAAAAGGTTTAGTATAACTTGAGAAATCAACTTCACAAGTTACCTATGTCTAAATCTGCACTTCTAAGAAGTCGATTTTGACACCCCTAACTTCTAACACATAGTTCTATCAATCTCGAACCCGTTTAAACAAATGCTTGTAGATACAGGCAGCTTACCTTCTAACTTAAAGATTAAGTGCTTGCTTGCACAAAACTTTAAACTGTGGAGTGAGAACTGACCAAAAAATCAAGATCGAAATTTGCGCCTGTTTCAGAGAACTGTGAACACTCATCACATATGAATGTTCCTATCAACAATTCTCCTAGCCTGATTACAATTAGACTCTGAAACTCAAGTCATAGACTCATTAACTATGAAATTAGATATCCTCAAAAGGATTTCACAAATGATCTAACACAGAAGGAGCAGACACAGAAACATCGGGCACAATATTTCTTCGATTACTCAGAAAATTACAGTTGAGTGATGAGAGGAAAACTCAACTAACATTTCACATGTCTCATGACATCTAACTTCTCCTTTCTTTTTCTTCTATACTCACTCATCTATTCTTTCATATGCTCTCATATCACGCCTCGACATTTTCAAGGTATTTATAGAGAAATTTGTACAAGTCTATGACTAATCAAAGATATAAGTGAACTATAACTATACTAATGTACATATGTGTACATTCCTCATATCCTCTGAATGTATCCTTCTTCCAAGCTTCAAGAATTGAATCTTCCTTCATTCTTTAATCTTCCAAACATTCAATTGGTGATTGGTCTGCACCAACAATTTCACTATTTCTAATGTTTCATACCTTATCAAAAATCAACCATGCTAATCTTCCTAGGTCATCTATTTCTCCAATGGAAATTATGAAGTTATAGATGCATGATTTGGTCACATTAATTATACAACTCTCAAGCATATGAAGAACAAAGGTATCGTTGAAATTTTTCCAACTTTTGATTTACCATATGATGTGGATTCTTTTGAAGGATATCTTGAAGAAAATTCACATAAACCATTATTCAAGAAACATGGATTTATTACAACTACTATTATTGAAGAAGCATGGATTTATTAGAGCTACTCGAAAGTTGTAGATTATTCATTTTAATGTGAATGGACCTATGAGAGCATACTCTTTACATGGTCATAAGTATTTTGTCACTTCTATTGATGAATTCTTTAAGATATTTTAGGGTAATTGGTTTGAAAGTAAAATCCAAATTTTTTATTACTTTCAAGAAATTTACAACTATGGTTGAAAAAAAAACAGTGTGAAATTGAGATTTTAAGAAGTTCTTGAAGAATAGAATACATATCTAATGACATCAAGTCATACTTAGAAGACGAAGATATTTCTCATCAACCTACTATTTCTTATACTACATAGTAGAATTATGTTGCAAAGAGAAAGAATCGTACACTTGTTGCAATTGCATGTAGTATATTATCTTCTCAAAATCTTTCACCGAAGTTTTTTTGGTTTTATCCTATTGGGTTTCAACAAAGACTTTAAAAGCGATTATGCCAGTAGAAGCATATTATGGTAAGAAACCAATGTGAATCACTACAAAGTTTTTGTTCTTCCTCTTATATTCACATTAAAAAGAAGGATTGTATGATAAGCTTCATGAAAAACATATCAAAACTGTGTTGTTCATTATGGTGTTGAAAGAAAAGGTTGTAGATTTTATGTTTCATACAATGCTTATATTATTAGAAATCATATTTATGATAAAAATTTAGAAGTTCAATGCCTTATGAAAGAAAAAAATTATGCATTTTTTGAAAGGAGTTCAGATACTTATATTCAACCATAGAGAGGATGTGATCAACCTTCTCAAACACCTACTCAATTATATAAAGATAAAGGAAAGGAAAAAGTTGGAATCACTCCTATATAAGCTTAATTTTATATACCATCACCACAACATTCACCATCTCTCATTCATTCTCAACCAATATGAGAACCAATAGAAGAAGTTGGAGAGCCTTCCAAAGGTCCAGAGGAAAGAGAGACTGCATCATATTTTAAGAACATTTGAAGGTGGCACATGTAAGCCTTAAACATTCAAAAAAAGGAGAAAAAGTCAAAAAGACCAAACAAATCAAGTAAATTATGCAAAGTTTTTTAGATTCATAATATTCTTACTTTTACTTGCATTGAGAATGAACCTACTAGCGTCCAAGATACATTATTTAGTCATGTGTAGAAGAAAGCAATGCAAGAGGACTTCTATTCATAAGAATCGAACAAGTTTACCTAAAGGAAAGAAACTATTATTGTTAATGGCATATTCAAGATCAAAAGAAATGTCAATGGTGCTATTGATATGTATAAAGCAAGTTTAGTTGTCAAAGATTATGAACAAAAGAAAGGTATTAACTATGACAAGACTTTTGGGCCTATTTCTAAAACAACCATACTCATAATAGTAAATTCTTTGGCCGCATTCTTAAGTTGGAGAGTAAATCAGTTAGATATTGAAACGGAATTTCTTAATGGCGACCTAAATGAGAATGTCTACAATCAACAACCAAAGACTTGAAGAGAAAGATAAAGAACGTCTTGTTTGCAAGCTTATCAGAGCTCTTTAAGTTTTGCCGCAAGCACCAGGAGCTTGGTATAAGAAGATTCATTTATATCTTATTTCCATTGGTTTTAAAAACTCAAAAGTTACTCTTATGGTTTATGTTAATTCAAAGGCATATATTTTGATTATAATCTGTTTGGTTTTAGGCCCATGATCAATATAGAGACAAAGAGAAAAGAGAGAAAACGTAGAGAACAAACAAGACATGAGAGAAAGAAGGATCCAAGATTCAAATTTTTTCATTACATTCCATGATGAAGTACATGAAGTTGTAATATAGCATAGAATATATGCATTAGATACAAGTTGTCCATAACTTCACAATCTCCATAGCTGAGGATGATCTCCTCCAAATAGATAAGCTCCAAGTTGTTGCATACTTTAAAAATGATGAAGATCATAATTTCACCTCCTTAATTTGAAGGTGATCTTTGCACTATATAAAAAGCACCAGATCAACCTCTAGTAATTCACAACAGAATTTTTCTTGTTTTATGAAAACCCTAACTTAAGATTACTTTATGTACTTTTTTATGGTATGTGATATATTAACCATTATAAAGTTAACTTTCCACTTTTATACAATTATAGCTACTTTTCATATTAAACCTATATTTAATATGCAATTAGGATTTGGATTTTGATCCATTATCTACTACCGAAATTCTTTGCTCTTATCTGTGCACCCAATTCTCAATGTACTCTGCTTTGTTCTTCTTTGATACCAATTGTTGGTTTTTAGACCCACAATCAATATGGAGACAAAGAGAAAAGAGAGACAATGTAGAGAATAGGCAAGACATGAGAGAGATAAGAGCACGCTTCAAAGTTATTCTTGTTAGTATATGATCAATGTCTACCCCTCATGATTGTATGCACATTTTGTAAGGCCCCCATTATGAGGAGAAGCCAAGCTTCCATTAGCCAATTGATGGGAATCCCAACTTGCATGTTGGATGAAGGTCATATTGGACCATGTAAGGTATTGTAAGGAAAGGGAGTTACCAGGGTCCCCAATTGTGGGATTCGAGGCAGCGATGAGCAGCCCTGGCTAGGGGGTCCAAGAGGGCCAGCGGGGCTGCTCACCTTTCGCAGTCAGAAATCATTTATATTTGTTAGGTCGATTCAACCGGCCTAAGCCATGGCCGCCCACGCTCTACCACCCATGTATAACCGTCCACGAAAGGGGACCCATGATCCTATATATACATGACTTCTGCACTACTTGAGACATCGAATTGAGCTAGCATACCTCTACCTTGTATCTCCCTATCTAGAGTTGTCTAGATCACCATTTAAGCTCTACCTTGAGATCACATGGGTGGACAACGCCATCATCTTTGTACTTGCTATTAGTAGAAAATTGTTGAGATTCTCCTATATTTGTTATCTTCTCTGCTATTGCTCCTGTGTTATATTGCATAATTATTGTCTTACATAGTATCAGAGTTAAGGTTTGAATAGCTTGAGAAGTATCACTATTTTAGCCTACTAGCAGACTAGAATATCAATAGATTATTCAAGTGATTACATGATGGCTTCATCATCGAACACTGGTCTTGGTGCTTCAGCTAATGTTAATGTTGCACCTATTCAAATTCGTCCACCTGCATTCACTGAAGGGAAGCCGGATGGAACCAATTATACACTCTGGAAGTTCAAAATTTTTGCAATTTTGGACTCCTATGAATTACTTGACACTGTCATGGGACTGATGGGATTAGATCCAGAACCTGTACGAGTTGAAGATCCAGCAAATTCAAGATTGACGATTCAGCTAGATCCACATCTTCTACAAGCTTGAAAGAGGCGGAATGTTGATGCATTATGTGCAATTGTCACTAGTGTAAGTGATTCTGTGCTTACTTTAGTTCAACATACTAATAAAGCACATGAGGCTTGGGGCATATTGGCTCATCAATATGAGACCAAGAACCACACTAGGATATAGAATTTAGAAAATCAGTTGGCAAATGAAAAGCATTCTGATTCTGAAAAGGATGAAGATTTTATCAAACGGATAAAACATCTTCAAGATCAATTGGCTGCAGTTGGTGTTGTTATAAAACCAGAAGAGCTGGCTCGAAGATGTGTACGTGTTCTTCCAGCAAATTATGATGGATTAGTAACAGCCCTTAACACTTAGGTAAGACCAACTCCCCTCACATTTGAAGAGTTTTGTGCTATGCTTTTAGAAGAAGAGATGTGATTGAAGAATCGGCAAAGTAGAAGCGATGCTGCATTCTCAGCAAATGCAAAAAGTAAAGGCTCTTCTGATGGATCAATGAATAAGCCAAAGAAGAAAAAGTTCAAAGGAAGTTGTTTTTATTGTGAAAAGAAAGGCCATGCCATCAAGGATTGCAGAAAGAAGCAAGCAGATGAACGGAATGGGACTATAAAATCATCGTGGAAGAACAAAGAGTCTGCAAACAACACAGAGCTGGAACTATGGGTAGCTATTGAAGAGGTATTCTCATTTGCTCAAGCTCGTGTTGATGAACCATGGATTTTAGATAGTGGAGCTTCTCGCCATATGACCAGTAAAAAGGATTGGTATAGTTCCCTAGTGCCTCTACGGGAATCCATCAATGTAGTGGTGGGAAATGACTCCAAGCGCCCAGTAGAAAGGAACTGGAACCATCTCTTTTATCACTTCTCTAGGTGTTGATAAAAATTTATCCGATGTTCTCTATGTAACCTACACTTAAAAGAAATTTGTTGTCAGTTTCTGCAATAACAGATCGTGGACTCGAAGTTCACTTCAATAAGAGTGGTGCAAAAATCATGGATTCATCAGGTAATGTAGTAGGTAAAGGCATAAGACGTGATAACTTGTATGAGTTAAGTGCGTTAACTACTACAGAAGATAAAGATGTAAGCAGGTTATGGCACCAACAATTTGGGCATCTCGGATTTGCAGTTTTGAAGGAGATGCAAAGAATAGGGATGGTTGCTCAGTTGCCTGCATTTTCAAAGTTGTAGGAACCTTGTGAAGCTTGTATGATGGGCAAGCAACAACGAAAGGCCCAAGAGAAACTAGCAATCAATCTCAAGCTCCTCTAGAGTTGATACATGTTGATCTCTGCAATAAAATGTCTACACCTGCTTTAGGAGTTGATGATTATAGTAGAAAGATGTGGGTTTATTTCATTCGAGAGAAGGCTGATGCTTTTGAAAAATTTAAAACATGGCATAAGTATGTGGAAAATGAATCAGGAAGGAAACTGAAGAAATTCAGAACAAATAGAAGAGGTGAATTCTGTTGAGATATCAAGCTCAACATGTGATGATCTAGGATGACACGTACTAGTTTTTTGGTTCTCTAACATGTATAGTGGTCACGCCGGTATATGTAAGGGATACTTCATTGAGCTTTATTAGATCTATGTACCGAGAGTGATGGCACATTTGTTCCTTGCCAGCTCACTCATTTGAGGACATTAGGTTTTTCCTTATGTACTGATCTTTATATATTGTACTTGTATTCTTGTTTTTAGGTCATTCTTGTACATTCCTTTTTATGTAAGAAGAGGACAAAGATCATTCTTCCTTGCCTCAATCTTTGTGTGCTTCTCCTTGAGAGTGAGAGTGTATGTGTGACCTCTCTTCCTTATCTCCTTCCTCGTGACATGGTATCAAAGCCAGCGCGACTGTAGAGAGCTCGTGGAGAAGGCGACGGTGAAGAGTACGCAGCAACACGTGGATAAAAATGAGATTCACAAACGACCTCCGTTTGCTACAAAAATCGGTGTGAAGGTAGAAGACCTCAAAATATTTTTGATAGTTATTCTTTTAGGGTCACTTGTTTTTGTCAGATCAAAGTTTCGGAGCCATCTCGACCTCCATTTCGAGCTCGCAAGGTGGGGCCCACAAAAAAGCCACTTCAATTTCAAAAATTGTAACTTGTATATCAAAAATTGTAACTTGTATATCAAAAATTGTAACTTGTATCATGTTTGTCAGCACTCATATATTCCACATCCAGAATTTCAAGCGATTCTATGTATTGTTGATACACGAAAACTGTGTTTCTCTGAGATCGAATGTCATGTCATAGTGCGACAGTGGTCAAGCAGAAGTGCTGCTTGTAGTGTTTTGCAGTGTTGTGAATAGCTGCAGAAATGGCAAACACAAATGGAATGAGTTAGCTTAATAAGATGGACAAGAACAACTTCCATGCTTAGAGATTCAGAATGATGAATTTCCTGATGGGAAAAGGTTACTGGAAGTACATCAAAGAAGAGAATGAAAATGCTCTGCAGTTACCAGAAAGGAATCAGACTGCAGATCAAGTAAGAGCATATGAGGAATGGAATGAAGGAGCACGAAAGGTAATGTATTGGCTATCTATTAGCATACAGGGTAACATGATTGGACACATAAAGGATGCCAAGACTCCAAAAGAGGCTTGGAACAGTTTGGTCACATTGTATGAGACCAATACATAGGCACGGAAATTGCAACTCAAGAACGAGCTACATACATTGGATAAGAAGAGCATGTTGGTAAGTGACTACACCTTGAAAACCAAAAGCATATGTGAGTCACTTGCATCTATTGGAGTGAATGTAGATGATGATGATAAGGTGGAAGTATGCCTTTGTGGTTTAGGAGCTGCATATAAGAAGTTCAGAACTTCTATACAGACCACGAAAAATATTCCAAATTTTGCTGATCTGGTATCTATGCTGATTATTGAAGAAAAGAATCTTGGTGAGGATTCAAACTCCCAAGGAAAGCCTAGTTCTGAGCAGGTATTCTACTCTGGCAGAGGAAGAGGTAGAGATAGAGGTTTCGAAAGCAAAAGAGGAAACAGTAACCAAGACTAAGGTCAACAACAGAATCATGTAGGAGGAAGAGGACAGTTTCGAGGCAGGGGGAGCCAAAGAGGTCGCAAAAATTTCCAAAGAAATGATTCAGGTAATGATAGTAAAGGATGTTGGAATTGTGGTAAACCTGGAAACTTTGAACGTGATTGTAGGTCGAGGAATCAAAATAACAGAACGCAGCAAAACAACTATGCATCCACAAGTGCATATGATTTTGAGAAGTTGTTTATGGTTCAACATCACATGATGAATATGATGTCTGTTGGTGTTTCAAAGTCGAATGATAATGTCTGGTATGTTTATTCAGGTGCTTCAAATCACATGACCAGTCATGCAGAATGGTTTAGTACTTTGCAGAAATTGCTAGTTCCTGGATATATTGAAACAGGTGATGACACATCACATCCTATTGAGCATACATGAAACATAGCATTATCTATGGAGGATGGAAAGGTAAAACATCTTGCTGATTGTTGGAGACCTTTAAATCTCCAAAGGCTTGATCTATACTGATCTAAGAACACCTCTATATCAGTTATAGACCAAACTTTACACAAATGTTACTTTGATTTACCAAATCATTCATGAACAATTCTCTGAGTGAGAATTTCTCTTCTTCAAGAAGTTTGCTTCAAAGATTGACTTCATTACCTGCACATATCTTTAGATTTCTTCAATCTAATGATATACATACCTCCAAGCTACCTTCGCGCAATCATATCAACCATTAGTCCTTCAAAAGAATCATTAGAACTTCAATTTGATCCTTAAGATCAAAAGTATGTCAAAAACTGTCTTCCTAAATAAGCGACTTTGACATAGGTAACTTCTAAGATTGATTTCTCACAGCATAGATGGATTGATGATTACTTAACCAGCATTGGGTTTTCTATGTGCGATGCAGATCACTCACTTGTTGGAGTAGGACAATCAACAATTGGTGATTATATAAAGCCTAGAAGTGAAGAGGTGAAGAAAAGATTGAAGATCAACTTCATGGAATGAAGAGAAGGTTCAGATAGCAAAATTCTTTGAAGTAATGACGAATCAGTACTCATATGTATATATAAGTACATGCTCATAGTCATATTTGTAGAGTGAGATGAGTATGAAATGAAATATAGATGAGAAGATGATGAACATTGTATGTATCATCCATCAGATGTATGAAGAGTTAAGATAAGAAAAAGTTTTCAGAGAATTGTGTGTCGATCTTTTCTCTGATTCTCCTTCTGTGTTTAATCTTATGAGAAATCCTTTTGTACACGTCTAAATCCATAGTTAATCTATCTATGGTTAAAGTTTGAGGGTCCAATTGCAAACAGGCTGAGAGAATTTTAGACAGGAACATCTAAATGTGAGAAAGTGTTGAGTGTCTTCTGAAACAGGTGCAGATTTGAAGTCAAAATTTAAGTTGGAAGTTAATCCATCTATGGCTAAAAGAATTTGCTTAAACGGGTTCTAGTTTGGGAGAACCATGTCTTAGAAGTTGCAGGTGTCAAAGTCGACTCTACAGAGAGACAGTTTCAGACATAGGTAGATTGTTTGAATCATTTCTCATAATCTACTCAAGCATTTGAAGTGTTTTAACTTGGAGAAGGTGCGCAATCTCTAGGCAACACATTCTACAAAGTTTCATGAGAAACTTTGCACAAATGATTAGTCAATGATTGATTAATGTGCAGCAGACTTTTCTGAGAAATAGATTTCTTCACAGTTAGCTAATTTCTTGATAGTTTGGTACTTGTCTTCCAAAATTGGTTGGAGTTTAAAGTTGTTCTTGATATAGAGGTGTTCTAACATCAAGAATAGCTTGTTCTTTTGGAGATTAACACTCTCCATCAGTGGTATCAGAGGAGGTTGTATCAAAATTGAGGAAAGGAAGACATCGACTGCTGCAGACATACAGATTTCACATCCTTAAGATTCAAAAGGATAAAGTGTGAAAGAAAGATTGAAGGAAGACACATAAAGGTTACCAAAAGGATCAGAAGGAGCAACATTTGAAGCTAAGGTACATTCATTCTTGATAAGGACTAAAGATTTGATAGTACAGGTGAATAAAGGATGGGAGATAGTCTCCAAATTGAGAAGTTGGATAGAGAGAACTATCCAGCTTGGTCAATGAGAATGAAAGCTCATCTTATGAGCAAAGATCTGATGGGATACATCACAGGAGAGGAAGAGAAGCCAGAGTTCAGAGATCCTAGTGTTCCAACTAGGGAGGAGCTTGCAGGTATAAAGATTTGGATGAAGAAGGATGCTCAAGCAAGGAGCATAATCTACATGGCAGTGAATGATTATTTACTTCCTCATATTAGAGGACTTGAAAGTGCAAGTGACATTTGGAATGATTTGGAAGAGCATTTTCAGAATACAACCAAATAAGGAAAGCTTCATTATGGGTAGAGTTTACTACATTCAAGAAGAAGGCTTCACAATCAATATCTGATTATGTGACAAAGATGAAAGACATTGCTTATTCTTTAGGTGCAGTTGATGAAGACATTGAAGAAGAAAAGTTGGTAAGACAAATTCTCACAGGGCTAAGAGGAGATGAGAAGTGGAAGCCTTTTATTTTGTCTACAAAACTTTCATTAGATCATTTCACTCCTGATTTGAATCAGTTGTTAGGACATATGCTAACTTTTGAGAATGATGAAGGTACAAGGTACTCCAAGTCAAGAAAACTTCCTAAGAGGAAGAGGAAGTGGCAGAAGTAGAGGAAGAGGCAGAAATAACAAAGATAATGTCAGAGCTTGTTGGATATGTGGTAAGACCAATCATCTATATCATGATTGTTGGCACAATAATCAAAGCAATGGTAATTTTAATCAGAATTTTAATCAAAGAGGAAGATGTGGCAGATATCAGAGAGGAAGTTTCAGAGGTAGAGGTGGTAGGAATTCTTTTGGAAGAGGTGGAGGAAGAAACTTCCAAAATCAGTCCTATAATAACACCTATTACAATTATGCATCAGATCAGAAAGAAGATTCGACTCTTATTATGAATGCAACATGTGAAGCCTCACATGAAGACATGAGAGTATTTTATATTGATTCAGGATGTAGCAACCATCTGAGTGGAAATATTGCTTTGATGACTGATTTAGATCATAATGCAATTAATCATACAGTTCAAACAAGTGATAATACAAAGCACAAAGTAAAGTCAATTGGTTCAGTCAAAGCCAAAGATGGAAGTACTCTCTTGAGTAAGGTTCTGTATGTTCCTACAATTCCAAACAATTTGATTAATGTAGGACAAATTGTGGAAAAAGGATATGAGGTAAGGTTCACTAATGATGAAGTTTATGTTGAAGACCCTAGTCAAGGGTATAAACAGATTGTTACAGGAAAGAAGGAAGAAAGGCTCTTCACACTAAAGATACAAGGTAATGTTGGACATGCTATGTTTACATATGGAGAGCAAAAGGTGTCTGAATTGGATCTTTGGCATAAAAGACTTGGACATTTTAATGAAAGAGATATCAAAGAAATGATTAACAATGGTTCAGTGCTTGGATTGCCTAATGTTGCAGGTCAACATATGACATACAGATGTGAAGCATGCCAGTTAGGTAAGGCTCATAAGCAATCATACAATAAGCATGGTTTTATGTATTCAGAAAGACTTGAATTGGTACATACAGATGTGTGGGGTCCTTCAAAGGATTTCAGTATAAATGGTTCAAGATATTATGTCATATATGTTGATGATGCTACCAGGTGGATCACAATCTATGTGATCAAACACAAGTCAGAAGTGTTTAATACATTTAAACACTATCATGCATATGCAGAAAGAATTACATGTCAAAAATTGAAGAGGTTAAGGTCAGATGGAGGGGGAGAGTATTTCTCTAATGAGTTCAGTGATTACTTGTGGAATGCAGGTATAAAGAGAGAGGTTACTTGCAGGTACTCTCCTCAACAAAATGGGGTAGCAGAAAGAAGAAATAGAACTCTTGTTAAGTTTGCTAGATCCATGATGAACGAGAAAAATTTTCCAAATTATTTGTGGGCTGAGGCTGTAAACACAGCCACATACTTGGTTAATAGGCTACCATGTAAAGCCTTGCAGGGTATGACACCATATGAAGCTTGGTGGGGTAAGAGACCTACCTTGGATCATTGTAGAATATTATATGTGCCATCTCAATTGAGGCATAAATTGGAACCTAAAGCAGAAAAGTATGTATTCATTGGTTACGATGATAAGCAGATGGGTTATAGGTTGTGGAGTCCATCCACAAAGCAATTCCTTGTGTCCAAGGATGTTACATTTGATGAGCAAGGCACTTGGTATGCAGGTAAACTTAATGTGCATGCAGATGTTGAAGAAATTGTGAATCAAAAGAAAGGTAAATCAAAGGTTCAGATATTTGATGAAGATGAGAACAATGAAGTACAGTTGAATTGACTTCGCACACTCACATTATAGCATATATCTACCCTTGTCAATGTGGCATAGTTGAGACTACCCACTAGATTTTGATATGATGTGATGTCCTCTATGAGTTCACCTTCATGTGAGCTCAATTTGTGATTGACCTCCATTGGAGTACCTGCAATCTTACAACCTTGCACCTTGAATTTTGCCAACATGTCCTTAATGTACTTTCTTTGAGTGAGAAACAAACCATGATCTTTGTAGACAACTTCCAAACCTAGGAAGTAGGTAAGTGAACCCAAATCACTTATCTTGAACTCTTCTCTCATCTGATCTTTGATCTTCTTCATACCATCTGCATCATTTCCTATCAATATAATATCATCTACATATACACATAAGTAGATGACCTCAGAATTACTCTTTTTGATAAAGAGTGAAGGATCTGCCTTGCTTGGTTGAAAGCCTTTGTCCCGCAAGAATGAAACAAGCCTAAAATTACAAGCTCTTGGGGCTTGCTTGAGACTATACAATGCTTTGTTAAGTTTACACACATAATTAGGATAAACTTGATTCTCAAAACCGGGTGGTTGTGCCATATATACCTCTTCTGTTATCCAACCATTCAAGAATGCATTCTTTACATCTAGTTGAAGTATCTTCCAATTCTTGGAAGAAGCAATACTAAGTAACACTCTGATTGTATGCATCTTAGCTATAGGAGGAAAAGTTTCTTCATAATCAACTCCTTGAGTTTGTGCAAAGCCTTTTGCTACAAGCCTTGCCTTATACCTGTTAATGGAACCATCAAAATTCTTCTTGAGTTTATAGACCCATCTTGAGCCTATTACCTTCATGGATGAAGTCTTGGGCACCAAATCCCAAGTGTTGTTTTCCTCAAGTGCTTCAATCTCTTCCTTCATTGCATGCTTCCATTCTGATTTTGCTTTGGCCTCTTCAAAGGATGATGGCTCCTCTTGATTTATGTCCTGTGCTATGTAAATAGAATGTTTAATTACTAATGAGGTGTCAAACCCATACCTTTTTGGTTTTTTCCTTTCCCTTATAGATCTTCTTAAGCCATGTTGTGATGATTGTGCCTCATGTCCAAGTTCCTGCAATTTTACTTTACCTTTAGACTTCCATGCTTTGAATTTTTCCATCTGAGTTTCTTCATCATCTTCTGAAGTATCTTGTTCTTCAATCTTTGGTTGATGATCTCTGTCAAGATTTGGGAAATCTTCTTCAATGTCATATGGCAATTTGACCTTCCTGCATGAATCTTCATACCATGAATTGTTCTCATCAAAAACTACATCTCTGCTTACCAAGAATCCTTTGTTGGTAGGATTGTATAACCTGTAGCCTTTTGATTGTTGTCATATCCAATGAATATGCACCTTTCTTCCTTTGGATCCATCTTGCCTCTAACCTGTGAAGGAACATGAGCAAAAGCAATACATCCAAAAATTTTACAATGATCTAAGCTAGGTCTTCTTCCATTCCAAGCCTCATATGGAGTCATCCCATCAAGGGATTTTGAAGGCAACCTGTTAATCAAGTAAGTGGTTGTAGATACAGCCTCAGCCCATAGATAATTAGGTAAATGCTTTTCATTCAACATAGACCTTGCAGCTTCAACAATTGTCCTATTCCTCCTTTCTGCCACTCCATTTTGCTCACGAGTGTACCTTGTAGTTACCTCTCTTTTGATTCCTCTTTCTTGAAGAAAATAATCAAACTCATGGGAGAAGTATTCTCCCCCTCCATCTGACCTTAGCCTTTTTAGTGATTTACCTGTTTGATTCTCCACAAGAGCCAAATATCTTTTGAAACATGAAAAAACTTCATCTTTGTGTTCATAAAGAATAGGATAGTCCATTTGTTGCAATCATCAATAAAGGAGACATGATATCTTGATCTAGATATTGAAGCTTCCTTGCTAGGTCCCCATACATATGTATGAACCAACTCCAAGAGATCTCCATGCATATAACCTTTCTTCATGAATGGTAACATGTGAGACTTTCCAAATTGACATGCACTACACTTATAAATCATATGTTGTTTTGACAAGTTAGGGAGTCCAAGTACACTTTGGTCCCTGAAAATTTGCTTTAATGACCTTTCACCAATATGTGCTACCTTTTGTGCCATACTTCCAATTCTGTGAGTGTCTGGCTACCATAATTAAAGAGAGCAATGTTTCTAATGTCTTGTAATTCAAATGTGAACAATCTACCTGTCTTTTCACCTTTTGCAATTCTTCTGAACTTGACTTGGATCTTCAACAAATGCTCCTGCTTTTGTGAACCTGACGTGCAACCCTTTCTCTACTATCTGCCCAACACTTATCAAATTCTTTGTAATGGTAGGGACATAGAGTACCTTACTGAGTAGGTTGATGTTTCCATCAGATGCTTTGACATTTCCTATTTTCTCCACAAGGTGTCTTGTATCATCTCCTGTTTGTACCTCATGTTTATTCCTTGGATTTTCTAAATTTGATAGGAGTGCCACATTTCCTGCCACATGATTTGAACAACCTGAATCTATGTAGAAAACATGCTCATCAGATTTACCTTGTGGCATAGCCATGTTCATGATCAATAATGAATCCTCTTTGTTTGAGTCTTCTGTGTAGTTATTGAAGTCTCTCTTTCCTTTGTAGCCTCCTTGATAGTTTGAATGATTGTAGTTGTTGTAGTTGCCATGATAATTGTTGAAACTTCCTCTTGAGTAGCCATAACTTTCTCTATTGTATCCTCTACCTCTTTGATTCCTGGAATTCCTAAAGCAATTTTTAGTTGTATGATTAGTTAATCCACAAATAGAACATGAGTTGGAGCCTTGGTATCTCCCCCTGCCTTGTCTACCTCCTCTTCCTCTACCTCTGCCATGTCTTCCTCTACCTGCATAGTTAGTTTGATATGTTCCTGCTTTATCATCCACTTTCTTTGACTTTCCTTTGTTATCTTTGGACTTGCTTTTATAGTGTATAAAGCTGAAGATTGATTACCTTTAGAGCTTTCTCCATTTTTTATAAGCTTTGCCTCTTGAGTGAGTAATTGTCCAATGAGTGTATTGAAATCAAGTACATGCATGTCCATGTACAAATCCATAGCTGTGGTGAATGCTTCCCACTTGTCATCTGCTTTCAATCCATTGATGACCTGCATTACAATTTGCTCTTCATCTATTACCTCTCCAATGCTTCCCAACTGACTTGGTATGTCCTTGAGCTTTGTGACAAAATCAGTCACATTTTGTTTGGGAGCTTTCTTGAGAGTTGTGAAATCCAGCCATAGTTGATGCTTCCTAGCTTTGATACTTGAAGAGAAAAAGGCTTCAAGTGCATCCCACACTTCCTGAGATGTCTTACAACTTCTAATGTGAGGCAACAAAAAATATGAGATAGAGTTGAGGAGATAAGACCTTGCCAGTGCATCCTTGGAGCACCATGTGCTCAATCTTTCTTGCTCTTCTTGTGTTGGTTGACTTTTGTTCCTGAAACTTGGCATAACTTCATCTCCAACCACATAACCATATAAACTTCTAACTTGGAGATAAGATTCCATTCTTAATGACCAAGCTGAGTATTTACCTCTGTCCAATTTGTCAATTAATGAAGGAAATCCATATGCCATCCTTGCTCTGATACCACTGTGAAGAGATGGATAGGTATGTGCTTGAAGATGAAGAGGTGTTGCCCATTACTCTTCAAGGAGAAGTGTTCAAAATGAATTTTGTTGTTTTAGAATTACCTAATTCAACTATGGACTACAACTTATTGTTTGGAAGGCCCTTGCTGAAACAAGCCAAAGTATTGCAGGACTAGTCAGCACACGAGCTTATTTTCAAAAGTAATCACCGAAAATATGTCGTTCCATTAGATGAGATGAAACCATGCGATCTCCACGCTCGACCCTACGTAGTCGAACCTGTGCATATGTTGGATGGACTTTGAGATGATGAAGAAGAAGCTTTTCTCAAGGCTAACTAGGATTTGCTCACCTTGGGGTCAGCAGACAACTGGAGTCCGGTCGTCTATTCGGTAGTTCCGGCTCCAGAAGAAGGGGACCTAGATCTGGATCCAACTTCGAATGGCCAGAGTTTTCGGCATTTATTCCTCTCGTCAGAGGATACACCCATGCCACGACATTTCTATGTACCGAAAGACCAACTTATCACTTGTGATTTGGGAAATGAAGAAACACCACGGCCGATGAAGATTAAGGCAGGATTATTGGAAATCTTTCAAACTAGTCTACTACAGTTGCTAACCAAGTTCCAAGATGTATTCACGTGGGACTATCGAGATATGAAGGGGTTGGACCCTCGCATCTATCAGCACCGCGTGATGCTCAAACCAGATGCATGCCCAATCAAGCAACCCAATTACCTAATGAACCCAAATTATGTTGCTCAAGTGAAAGTTGAGTTGGATCGCTTGCTGAAAGTTGATTTCATAGTTCCCATCGAGCATGCAGAATGGATTTCCCCTATTGTTATAGTCCCAAAGAAAAATAAGCAGCTACATATCTGTGTGGATTACCGAAAACTAAATGTGGCGACTGTACCGGATCCCTTTCCCCTTCCATTTTTGGATACGATGCTCGATGATGTTGCGGGATGAGAGATGTATTCCTTTTTGGATGGTTACAGTGGTTACAATCAGGTGTGCATGGCTGAAATGGACATACCAAAGACTACGTTCATTACAAATTGGGGTGTATATGCATGCACGGTGATGTGGTTCGGTCTTCATAATGCTCCTAGTACCTTCCAACGATGTAAGCAAGAAATTTTCTCCCCCTATTTAACCCCCTTCATGTGTGTGTATCTAGATGATTTTTCATTATCGGGTGATACATCGGCTCATCTTTACCACCTTCGATGCTGTTTCTCTAAGTGTCAAGAGTTCCGGTTGTGTTTAAATCCCAACAAGTCGGTCTTTTCGATCTCCTATGGCAAGTTGCTCGATCATATTATTTCAAAGCAAGGTATTCAGGTGGGCCCAGACAAAGTGCAAGCCGTACTAGATGCACCTTCCCCGACGACACCCAAGGAGGTTATGTGATTCCTTGGCCAAACACATTGGCATGGACGACATCTTCGGTGGCTCGCACACTTAGCTATTCCTTTGAATCGTTTGATTACTCGTACTTCCCAACAGCACGCCTAGACTGAAGAATGCCAAATTGCTTTTGATCGCTTGAAAACACTACTAATGCTCTCTGGAAGATGAAATTGGTCGTAACATTCAGTTGAAGAAGGATCTCAAAGCTGTTCAAAAGGAGAGGCAAGACTTTTATAAAACGATGCCGTTCCAGTCTCAAGAGTTAGAGCGTCGAGAGAGACAATTGGGTGTCCAAGACGAAAGACTATCACGCATCGATGCAAAAATTGCAGAGATGAAGTTATGACGGGATACTGCGCTCGCCAATGATTTTTATCTTCAGGAAGTCTTTTTGCAAAGCTAGGCTGAAGCCTTACTCTCCTAAGTAATTGCTGTTAGTTCTGTGCGAATTGACGCACACTTGGTCAAACCACACATTTTGAAGGACATGCTGGATTCCCTGAAGCAGAAAATTACACGAACATTTAAATTAGCCCGTTCTATGTACATACAAGGAATCATTGATGATTCCTAAACCTTGGTAACTTTTTCCTGCTAGGTTCGAGTCCACCGTGCGTGCCAGTGTAAGCCATCGAAATATTATTTTGTATTATTTAGCCGAATCCTTTTAATTAGAACAGTCGCGCACTGAAAGGGTGTGGTGAAACCGTGTATCGTTTCTTTCTAATACAAAGATTATGCGCGGAAGCGACGACAGGGGAGTCACCGGCCTCTTCGGTCCGGATGATGATCTTAAGTTGCCTCTGATTTGGAGTTATATTACTTGCAGATTTTTCTGTATGAATCTGTAGTTGAAGTGAAGTGAACAGGTACTATGTTACTGTGATTATATTTTGAAGTAAAGTGTGGCGGTAGTGTAAGAAAAGTGAATGTATTGCATATAAGGTTGCGATAATCAGTAGAATACTCCTCGCGGAAGTGCACTAGAGTAATTTCTATAATTGTTGTACTTAATTCATGAAATTGATTGTCGAAATTTAATCAGTGAATTGGGAAAATATATATAGGACCTCTGATTTATCAGACCCCTAACTATCCCAAGAACCCGTGAGTAAAAATAATTGTACTTTAGCATGGTATAATTTAACAAAGTCATAAACTTGCTCACCCTACAAAACTTGTATCTAAATTTAAACTCGTCTGTATGAGGATCATGTTGAGAGTTCCATGCTCCACCCTTTTGTCCAATAACCTTTCATTCTCATGAAATGTCATTTATCCCACATCCAAGGTATTTCTCCCTCTATTCCATATAAGAAGGGACTCAATTCACCTCTCCTCATTCACTCATGCACTACCATGAGGCTCTTTCCTTGAGTTGCAAGCTCCCTACTTATGTAAGTTTCCTTTAAGTAATTTAGTTCATTTTATTCATTTTATTCATTTCATCATTATGTCATTTCTAATATACTTTGAGCCTACATAGTTTGTTGAGATATCATGCTCAACATGTGATGATCCAAGATGAAACATATCACTTTTCATTTCTCTAACATATATGGTGGTCATGTCGGTATAAATGAGGGATACTTCATTGAGCTTTACTAGATTTATCTATTGAGAGTGATGGCACATTTGTTTCTTGCTAGCTCACTCATTCGCAGACATTAGGATTTTCCTTATGTACTGTTCTTTATATATTGCACTTGTTGTATTGTTGTTTTAGGTCATTCTTGCACATTCCTTTTATGTGATAGAAGAAGAAGAAGAAGAAGAAGAAGAAGAAGAAGATCATTCTTCCTTGTGAATGGTATTATAGCCAATGTGGCTGTAGGGAGCTTGTGGAGAAGGTTAATGGTGAAGAGTACGTGAGAAGCCATGGAGAAAGCTCGATTCACAAATGAACTCAGATTGCTACGAAAAGTGGCATGAAAGTAGAAGGCATCAAAATATTTTCGAAAGTTATCCCTTTAGGATCACTAGTTTTTGTCTAATTTCTATTTTGGAGCCATGTCGACCTCCATTTCAACCTCCCAAGGTGGGGCCCACAAGAAAACCAGGTTAGTTTGGAAAATTCTAGCTTGCATCCTATTTCACAACACTCCAATATTCCAGATTCAAAATTTCAAGAGATTCCATGTATTGTTGATACACAAAAAATGGTGTTTTTCTAAGATCAAATTGTCACATCAAAGTGTGGCAGTGTTCAAGCAGAAGTATTGCTTGTAGTGTTTTTGTAGTGTTGTGAATTGCTATGGAAAAGGAAAATGTGGATGGAATGAGTCACCTTATGAGCCATAAGCTAGGGAAGAACAACTTCCATGATTGGAGATTCAGAATGACAAATTTGCCAATGGGAAAAGGCTACTAGAAGTACATCGAAGGAGAGAACAAAAATGCTCCATAGTTACCAGTGAGGAATCAAACTGCAGACCAATTAAGAGCGAATGAGGAGTTGAATCAAGGAGCATGAAAGGTAATGCATTGGCTATCTCTTAGCATACAAGATAGCATGATTGGGCACGTACAAGATGCAACAGTTGGGTCACATTATATGAAACCAATACAAAGGCATGGAAATAGCAACTCAAGAACGAGCTTCATATACTAGAGAAAAAGGGCATGTCGGTAAGTGACTACACCTTGAAAATCAAAAGCATATGTGAGTCACTTGCACCTATTGGTGTGAATGTAGATGATGATGATAAGGTGGAAGTGTGCCTTAGTGGCTTAGGATATGCATATAAGCAGTTCAAAACATCTATTCAGACCAGGGAAAATATTTTGAATTTTGTTGATCTGGTATCCATGTTGATTATTGAATAAAAGAATCTTGGTAAGGATCAAACTCCCAAGGAAAACCTAGTTCGGAGAAGGTATTCTACTCGGGGCAGAGGAAGAGGCAAAGTTAGAGGCTTCAGAAGTGGAAGAGGACATAATACCAAGATCAAGGTCAACAACAGAATCATGCAAGAGGTAGAGAACAATTTTGAGGTAGGGGGAGTCAAAGAGGCCGTAGAAATTTCCAAAGAAATGATTCAGGTAATGATAGTAAAGGATGCTAGAATTGTGGTATACTTGGAAACTTTGAACATGATTGTTGGTTGAAGAATCAAAATAATAGAAGGCAACAAAACAACTATGCATCCACAAGTGCAGATGATTCTGAGAAGTTGTTCATTGTCCAACATCACATGATGTATACAATGTCTGTTGATGTTTCAAACTCGAATGATAATGTCTAGTATGTTGATTGAGGTACTTCAAATCACATGACCAGTCATGCAGAATGGTTTAGTAGTTTGAAAAAATTGCCAGTTCCTGGATATGTTGAAATAGGTGATGACACATCACACCCTATCGAGCATACAAGAAACATAGCACTGTCTGTGGAGGATAGAATCTGGTTTCTGTTGGACAAATGGTTGACTAGGGATTACAAGTTAGGTTCAATGTTGATGGGTTATATGTAGAAGAGTACAAACAAGATGGAAGATTGATTGCCAAAGGAAAAAAAGTGGGTAGGATGTTCACCTTGAATGTGAAAATTCCTTAAATGAATGTAGCTATGTTTGCAAGAAGGTGCAGGAGTTATTGTTGATATAGAGATCTGGCACAAACGAATGGGACATGCAAACTTGTAGAGGCCAAAATTGATGCAGTCAAAGGAGATTGTCGATGGACTACCAGATTTCAAGGTTGTAGAGATGCAAAAGGTATGTGCAACCTATCAATTTGGTAAACAATCAAAAGCATCATTTTCGCATGACAAACATATTAGTGAAAATGTGCTAGAAGTAGTATATACAGATGTTTGGGGTCCTACAAAGACCACATCTATGGGCGGTTGTAGGTTTTATGTTACTTTAATTGATGACCATACATGGAAAGTATGGGTATATTTCATGAAAGAGAAGAGTGAGGTGTTCATTCACTTTCAGAATTTTAAGGTTGTGGTGGAAAAGTAGGCAAGAAATTATATTCAGACATTAAGGTCTCATGGTTGAGAAGAATATGCCTCATTGTTATTGGGAAGAAGCTGTGCATACTGCTATATACACATGAACAGAACTCTGACTGCTGTTGTATATCAAGTTACACCTGAAGAGAAGTTATATCAAGTTATTCCTTGATGGCTGAGAAGAACATGCCTCATTGTTATTGGGAAGAAGATGTGCATAATGTTGTATACATCATGAATAGAACTTCGATTGCTATTGTACATAAATTTACACCTGAAGAGAAGTTTACAAGTAAAAAGCCAAACTTATCACATATGAAAGTATTTGGTTATATTGCATATGTACATGTTCCAAATGAGTTGAGGATGAAGCTTGATCCAAAGGTAGAAAAATGTATCTCCATTGGGTACTCCCTTGAGCAAAAAGGATATAAATGCTATAACCCACTCACACGATAGGTGAAGATAAGTAGAGATGTGATGTTTGATGAAATGTCAAGCTTCTATGCAAATGCCAAAGATGGACTTAATCTTGAACCAAATGACAAAGAAAATGCTGAAAAATCAAGTGCAAAACTTCAAGTTTTGAGTGGACCTGATGCATCACCAAGCAATAGTTCCAACTCAAATCCATGGAGTGGAAGATTGCATGGAAATTTCAATCCAATGAATTCATTAAACACATCCAAGAAAGGTAAAGAAAAGCTTTCTACTGGTAGTAAAACATCTATAGGTTTTGAAGATACTGATGGAGATTCAAGCGGTTTAGAAAAGAGCCTTTGATGAGGACCTTGGATTGCCCTTTGTGAAGACTCCAAGAGTAAGAAAGGCATGCAGATGATATAAGGAGAAGTGACCCAGGACCAAGAAGATCTGGGAGGATGCAGAATTGAGTGCAATGATTGACGTATGATAGTTACATGGCTTGTCATTGTGCCTACATGACCAAGGTAATACAAGATGTTGAACATTTTTGTTTTGAAGATGCAATTGGAAATGCAGATTGGAAAAAGGCTATGGATGATCAGATGGTTGCACTTTATGGAAATTATACATGGAAGTTGGTTTCATTGCTGCAAGGAAAGAAACCCATAGGCTGCAAGTGGGTTTACAAGGTAAAACACAATGTTGAGGGCAGCATAAACGAGTACAAGGAATGATTGGTAGCAAAAGGATATGCACAGACATATGGCATTGATTATGAGAAAAAGTTCAGCCCTATAGCTAAAATACCTACCATTAAAACACTTGTTGCATTAGCTATAGCGAAAGGATGGACTTTGCATCAGATGGATGTGAAGAATGCTTTCGTACATGGTGAGCTATAGAAAGAAGTATAGATGGACCAACCACATGGATATAAAGATTAAAAGCACCTAAAATATGTTTGCAGGTTACAAAAGGCTTTGAATGGACTTAAACAAGCCTCTTGTGCTTGGCATGCAAGGATTCTTGACTACTTAACCACCAATATTAGATTTTCTATGTGTGATGTAGATCATTCATTATATGCATGGAAGGTGATGATGGCATCAGGATTGTGGCTATGTATGTTGATGGCTTGATTGTAGAAGCTGACAATGAAGCAAGCATTAAAGAGGTAAAGCAACTCCTTATGCAAGAATTTGACATGAAAGATCTTGGTGTGTTGTGCTATTTCTTGGGCATTGAGTTTATACATACAAAAATAGGTATATGGATGCCACAAAGGCAATATGCCTTGGGTATGTTGTTAGATATGCTCAATACTCCACCCTCATGTGACCACAAATGATCCATGGTGCTCTAAGCTGTAAGGCCCCCATTATGAGGAGAAGCCATTATGAGAGCCCGGACATTTGTGGAACCCTAACTTCCAAGTTAGATGAGGTCTATGTGTGACCGTTGATGGTTGTAGATGATCTTTGTGAGCCTAGCCGTTAGGTTAGGTAG